>JAVJIF010015111.1:0-62008 GCA_038442645.1 Agave tequilana | reverse complement strand
ATATAGCCCCACAAAATTTTGCCCGTTGGCAGCAGGAAAGGGCAGTTTTGCCCTTCCGGTCGACTGCCCGGTCGATAGGCCCAACGGTCAGATTTCTGACCGTTGTGCCTCTGGTCGACCGTCCGGTCGACCGGGACGGATACAGAGAGCAGCAGCTCTCTGCCGGTCGACCGGGACCATTTCCAGAGAGCAGAGCTCTCTGGACTCGACCGCCCGGTCGACGGCCCACTAGCCCATGGCTGCGTGCATGTCTGTGCACGTCGGTCGATCGGACGGTCGATCGACTTCTGCTCCGGTCGATCGGCAGACAGCCAGGTCAGACTATATAGGGATTAAAAACTTGGGTTTTTGATTTCAATTAAATCACATAAAATCACATAAATTTCACAAAAATCAGTTCTTATTATATCTTTGAAATACACACATGTGTGACAAAAATTCAACTCATATTATAAACTATTTGAACCATTTTTGTGAGATAGAAGATTTATCTTAAACCAAATCCGTATTTTTCAAAACTTGAATTTTTGAAATGGAAATCCGATTTTTTCAAAACACATGTAAATACAAAAACATGATATTTAAACAACTTTAAAGTATATTGTATACGGATAGAATCCAATGTACATGAAGATATTATATCTATGTTTTTGACATGAAATTCAATATTGGTTAAACCGAAAATCAAAAACCAAAAACCAATAAACTTAAAACTTGTGTGTGTATTTTGAACTTGAGCATATCAACACTATCTAATCTTTATAATGATCTAAATATAATCCTAACTAAACAAACTGAGGTCTTCTTGTAGAACTCTTTCTCCAAGTCGACTTGATACAAATGTGATCCACCGAGCTTGACTCCAACCGAGTGCTAGATGTGAACTTGACGTTCAAGCTCTTGAATCATCATGTGAAAGCTCCAAAACACCGTTGTTGAAGCTAATCACCTACTAATATCTTGATCAAATATCTGAAACTAAATATCACAAGATTATTAGTAACCTATAACTACATGAGTTAATCATCATCAAAACTAGAGTGAAAGGCCTCTGGGCAACAACATACATATATATAAGCAACGGAATAAATGAGAGAGAGTAAGAAAGATCAAATGAAAGCAAATCACAACCACAAGGAGCTGTTATAGAGATTCGAGTCACTTACTTTATGTCCTCGCCTTTATCGCAATAAAAGATTCCATTATAATTACTTTTGATTACAACTGAGCTTGATCTCGCAAGATTCAGGGCCGCAACTTCCACTTACTGCCCTCCTTCCAAGAGGAACTCTCATAGAATTGAGATTTACAATACTTGATAATCTTTCAGTAGATCACTAACACTCTTCTTAAACTTTCTTATAGCTTTGAGTAGCAAATTGATGGCTCAAGAAAAGTGAGAAAGAAATGAGAAAATTTTAAAGAAATAGCACCCGAAATTTTTGAATAGAGATTTTGAATTTTTCACTCTAAAAACTTGTTTTTCTTGTTATTTAAAATCATCTCTAAACACTCTTTTATATAGGAGAAGGTTAGAGACCTATTCTCGGCAAATCTCAACAATTAAAACATGTTAAAACCCTTAAAATCATAAACAAGCTATTAGGAATGTATTTGGACATATTTGTAGAAGAAAATAGCCGTTATATAGCAAAACACATGTTTACTACTGGTGGTACTCTATGCGGTTAACCGGGCAGTCGACTGGCCAAAGTGGCACTCTGAGCTCTGAGCAAAACTTAGTACTAGCGATCGACCGGCCAGGGCTAGCCAAAACTAGGGCTATGACAGTGGTTGACTGGGTTCATTGCCAAAGGGCAGTGCACAATTTTGTGTACGTCCGGTCGACCGAGCGGTCGACTGACAAAGCCTTTGCTCTGCCTAATGGTCGACCGTGCGGTCGATCAGCAGTAGCCCAAAAATAGAGAAATTTTGTTTTCAAAATATTTTTGATAAACTTTAAAAATATGGTTAAAAAGTCTTTTAAAAAATATAGTAATAATTTGAAGTTATTTTGTACATATATTTTAAAAAACAAAGATATATATATATATATATTATATATATATATATATATATATATATATATATATATATATATATATATATATATATATATATCTGTGTGTCATATTTTGTGTGTGTCTGTGTGATATCTTGAGCACCAATCCACTACATTAAAGTTTAACAAACTAAGTAATCTAACACAAGAAAAATATAAGAGTAGACTTGGTCTTCAAAAACTTCAAGTGGGCGTCTTCAAATATATTTTCTTTAAGCTAGAGTCCAATCACTTGAATCTTCTTTTGAAGCTGAAACTTTCACTCTTGAAGCCTGTTTACTAAAAACATCTTTAAGATAATTAGTACCATATGCTACGTGAGTTTTAGAATCATCAAAATAAAGAGCGATTGTATCCTTAGGCCAACATCGTCTGCCCCTAAATCACCTCTCGAACAACCGACGAGCCTAATTTTCCTCGACACTGAAAGCTTCAGGAAGACTCCTCCAGCATAGCTTAGTGGCGGGATTCTCAAAACTATCAGATCAGATCTCAACGGTGTCGACTGAACAGATCTTATCTCCAGTCAATAAATCAGTCGGTTATAACCGACAAATTAAGTTGTTGTAACCAACAGATCATGTTGTTGCGATTATGGCCAACCGCTCAGATTAAATAGCTATCCAAGTTACTTCTCTTTTAAATACTTTACCCTCTCCAATGAGAGAGAGGCTGATTCATTCAAACTCTGGCACACCTTAATCACACAACACTTATGTAATTTCTTCGAATTAAAGTGGAATCTCTCTCTCCCGTGGTTTTTTTCCTTTCGGGTTTTCACGTAAATCCCAGTGCGTTTGCTGTGATTATTTGTCTTTGCGTTTTCTACAATTTTGATGCACATGAAAAATCCTCAGAGAATTTTTCATAGCAACGTGAAAATTCAAAAGGGAAAAATCATGGGAGAGAGATTCCACTCTAATTCGAAGGAATTACAAGTAGAGCTGAATGTTGTGTGATTACAGGTGCAATAGAGTTTGAATGAATCAACTTCTCTCTCTCGTTGAAGAGGGTGAAGTATTTGTACAGGAGAAATAACTATGGATAACTGTTTAATCTGGGCGGGCTGGCTGCAATCGCAACAACACGATCTGTTGGTTGTAACCACTTGATTTGTCGGTTGTAACCGCCTGCTCTGTTAGCTGGAGATAAGATCTGTTGGCCAAAGATAAGATCTGTTGGATGGAGATAAGATCTGTTCAATTTATATAGTTGAGATCTGATCTGGTAGTTCCGAGAATCCTGTCGCTAAGCTGTATTAGAGGAGTCTTTCAGAAGCTTTCAATGTCGAGAGAGAATCGGGCTCGTCGGTGGTTATGATGTCGGGGCCGAAGAGTCTAGATTAAACCCCAACTCTTGGGCGCTTTACCTGAGGTGATGTCGGGCCCGACGAGTCAGAGTCGGGGTTGAACCCGAACTCTTGGGCGCTTTACCTAAGGTGATGTCGGGCCCGACGAGTCGGGGCTGAATGCGAGGTCTTGGGTGCTTGATCTGAGATTAGATGACGGAGGCACTCGGTCGATGGTCGAATGGCGGTCGTTCCCTCGTTGTATCCCAGGCTTGCCATGTGTCGCGATGTCGCTTCGGGGTCGGAATTGACCACTTATACCGGTCAAGAAAATCAAGCCCGCGGTTGAAAACTTTCACTATTTTCTCATTTTTTATCCACTGTAGTATTATCATATCATACCTCTTCTAGAGGATGCAATACGACTCTTCCAAAGGATGTAACCTTCAGGTCACGTTTATCACAGAAACAAAACAAAAAAAACATGAGTCTTTAACAGATTAGAATTCCATTCAGATTGGTCGATTATAATAGCAGAGATGAAGGAAAAGATTGTGATCAAAGAACATGTTGACCAAGTTAGAAAAGCCTCTTGCTGTAACTATAAACAGTTCCGGTTTGGGTTCAATTACCGGACCTACCACTTGACTGTTGGAATGCCCGCGCGTTGAGCAAAATTGCGTCCAGAATTGGGAAACCAATCACCACCGATAAGATGACCTCAACTAAAGAGAGGCTTTCCTATGCTAGGGTGATGGTGAAGGTGGATGCTTCTAAGGAACTCGTTTCATCGGTGGAATTAAGCTTCCGACTGGTGACATTTATGACCAATTAGTGGTATTCGAGGTCAAACCAAATACTATAAGAAATGCAAGGTGTTTGGCCATATTGAGGGTGATTGTAGCAAAATTTTGGAAGGGACAAAGCAATCTGCTTATGCGCCTAAGAGGATGGCCCGACCAGGTGGGGTGGCTATGCACAAGAGGGGGAGACTAGTGGAATATAAATGTTCCCATGGTGCCAGCGGGCACGGCTGTGCCTATGGGTGCTCAGTCGGTGAATCAGGATGATGTAATGATTGGGGGTAGTAAGCCTGGTAAGGGTAATACGACCCCTATTCTACTGCCAGAAAAGTCTGTTCTGACAGGAGAAAATTCTACTGTGCCAGAACAGTCCGAGCTGCGACCAGTTGAAGTTGGATTGCAAGGGCTACCTGATGCGGGATTGGGACAAGCGGGGACCAGAGTTCTTAATAAAATGAAGCAGAAAATGGGTCCTGAACTACGTTCGGATGTGGCTGACAGTCTTCTATCCGAGGATGAGGGGTATGGTTCGTTGGCGCCCTTGGAGGAATCTTCGGTCCAGATTCGGAGTCAATCACTGTAGGTGGCAGGGAGAAGGAGACTGTGGTGGTGCCACAGGGTCGTCAGGCGGTTGTGAGGGAGAATCGGAAATTGACCGCGAAGGGTCTCAGTTTTGCTGCTGTATCTAAAGGAAAAGCGAAAGGGAAATCCCTTCAATTTTCCAAATGAGGCTGGCATTTTGGAATATCAGGGGGTTTCACCTACCCCTGAAACAAAAGGGTGTTGAGCACTGGTAAGGAAGAGGGAGATTGGTTTACTGGCAGTCTTGGAGACTAAACTTTCGGAGTCTGGACTGGAAGTATTCATGCGGAGGAGGTTTAAAGGATGGAAGCAGGTCAACAACTTTGCGTCTCATGGTGGAGGTAGAATCTTAATCCTGTATGACCCATTGAAGATTCAGCTGGATACTCTGGAGGTCCTCCCTCAGATTATTCACTGCAGGGTGGCTTGTAAGGTATCATCTGTATCTTTCCTTGGTAGTTTTGTTTATGGATTCCATTCCATTGTGACTAGAAGGAGCCTATGGGAGAACTTAATTAGGTGGGTGATACTCTGTCGGAGCCTTGGCTTCTGATGGGGGATTTCAACAATATCTTGAGACATGAAGAGAGGGTGTGTGGTGCGGAGGTGTCACACTATCATTTAAAGACTTTGCTGCGTGTTGTGATGATTTGGGACTGTCGGACCTACAGTTCACGGGATGTCACCTGACTTGGACCAATGGTACTGTCTGGTCTAAGTTGGATAGAGTGATGGCTAACCCACTTTGGCACCAGCGGGCCTTCTTCTGCCATGTGAATTCTTACCTTCTGGGTGTCTATCTGACCATTCCCCTGGAGTAGTTTCTTTGCTTGAGCGGCCCCGAACGGTGAATAGACCTTTTCGATTCTGGAATTTCTTGCAGGTCATGAGGACTTTCGGAATACTGTTAGATCTGGATGGGATGTTGAGATTGTAGGTTCTCTTCAATTTCAGTTTTGTCGCAAGCTTAAGCTATTGAAGGCCCCGTTGAAACTTCTAAATGAGAGGAACTTTGGGCATATTGCTTCTCGAGCTGATCGGGCTAGGAAACTCCTTAAACTGGCTCAGGTTCAGATCCAATCTCAATTTGATAATTCTGAACTACGGGAGAAGGTTGTGGAGTTGCGAAAGAATGCATTGGCATTATCTAAGGCGGAGATGGACTACTTTTATCAGCTGGCTAAATGCACTTATGTTTCTAAATCTGATAAATGCACTAAATTCTTTCACAGCATTGTGAAAAGAAATAAGGGACGGGGTTATGTGGCGGCTATTTCCAAGGAGAATGGTTCACTGACGGAGTCAACGGAGGAGGTAGCATTGGAATTTCTTCGATACTTTGAGGGACTTCAGGGTACTAGTTCTCAGGTTGAGCATGTTGACCCTCAGGTGCTTCAGTGTGGGAGGTTATCTCCTATCATCAAGCTTGTGATCTGTTGAAGGAGGTTACCTCGGAGGAGATTAAGGAGGCGCTGTTCGGTATTGGGAATGACAAGGCCCCGGGTCCGGATGGGTATAGTGCACTTTTCTTCAAGACGGTGTGGGATATTATTGGTGTTCAGTTCTGTGCTGCCGTTAAGGAATTTTTCTTATCAGGATCTCTTTTAAAGCAAATGAATCACACTTTGATTGCTTTGGTGCCTAAATCTGCTCATGCTAATTCTGTGAGTGATTTTCGGCCTATTGCCTGTTGCAATGTGATCTATAAGGTGATTTCTAAAATTCTGGCTAAGAGGCTTCGACCTGTGCTCGGTGGAATTATTGATACTTCGCAATCTGCTTTTGTGGAGGGACGGAGTATGATTGAAAATATTCATTTGGTTCAAGAGTTATTGCGAAAGTACAACAGGAAGCGGGTTTCCCGAGGTGCTTGATTAAAGTGGACCTCCGGAAAGCTTATGATTCGGTCTCTTGGGACTTCCTTGCTGAGGTGATGGCTGGTCTTAAGTTCCCGGATAGATTTATTGGCTGGATTATGCAATGTGTAACCTCTCCATCATATTCTATTGGATTGAATGGAGGAATATGGGGGATGTTCAATGGGAAGAAGGGTTTGCGACAGGGTGATCCTTTGTCTCCTTTTCTTTTTCTTCTATGTATTGAATATCTGTCGAGGAGTCTAAGGTGAGTACTAACAGTTTGGGGTTCAAATTCCACCCTCGGTGTGGTAAGCTTAGGTTGTCACACCTGGCATTTGCTGATGATCTCATGATCATGGCTAGAGGGACATTCCTTCTGTCAGTATTATTATGGATAGCCTCCGGGATTTTGGATTGAAATCGGGCTTGTGCGCTAACTTGCTCAAGTCTAGCCTCTTTACGGCGGGTGTATATGGAGAGGAACTTGTTCAAATGAGGCAATTGACTGGTATCCCTGTTGGTGTGATGCCTTTCCGTTATCTTGGTGTCCCGTTGGCGGCTCAGAGGCTGCAGTTGGACCATTTTGCACCTTTTGTTGATAAAGTAACTATGTATATCAACTCTTGGATGGCTTCCAGCCTTTCTTTTGCGGGTAGAGCTGAGCTTATCAGATCAGTGCTACAAGGAGTGGATTGCTTCTGGCTATCTATTTTTCCAGTCCCGGGTGCTATCATAGAGAGGGTAACTCGGCTGTGCAGGAATTTCTTGTGGCATAAACGCCATAATCCGGTTTCTTGGAATCCATGTGCTTGCCAAAATCGGAAGGTGGATTGGGATTCCGAGATCTGAAAACTTGGAATGATTCCCTGCTAGCAAAATCCTTTTGGAACATTCACAAGAAAAAGGACACTTTATGGGTGCGTTGGGTACATCATATCTACCTTAAAGGGGATATCTCTGTTTGGGACTGGAAGTGTATAAGGGACGACTCGCCTTTGCTCAAGAGGCTAGTTGCGATTCGTGATAAAATATGCCTTGTAGAAGGGTCTGTTGAGGCGGCAAAGAGAAGGTTATCCTCTTGGGCGGTAGGTGAGCGGATGTGCATATCGCTCGGATATGAGTTTTTTTCGACATAAGGGTTCCAGGCTACATTGGCCAAGCTCAGTTTGGAATTCGTATGTCACACCAAAGCATGCTTTTACTCTTTGGCTTGCAGCGCGGAAGAGGCTGCCTACAAAAGATAGATTGGCCTTTCTTCAGGTTGAGGAATCGTGTGCACTCTGTGTTGGTATAAGAATCAGCAGATCATCTATTCTTTCAATGTTCCTTTTCTGATATGGTTTGGAGATGCATTAGAGACTGGCTGGGTATCTCTCGGGGGATGTTGACTATCTCTAGTACTCTAAAGTGGATAAAGAAGGAGGCAAAGGGTTCCAGTGGCAAAGCAAAAGCTAAAAAGGTGGCCCTTACTTGTACGGTTTACTATATTTGGAATGCCCGTAATAGGAAAATTTTTGAAGGCCAGACTCAGGAGGTGGTTTCTACCGTCTTCAAGATTAAGCTGCACATCTATAGGACTGTATCCACTTTGGATCCAAATGCCGCTGTGGACTTTTGAGGGATATGGGATTTATGATAGAAAAGCTGGGATGTCAGCAGAATTAGTCGACTATTTAGTGTTTATAGTCGACTGCAATCATGTATAGTCGACTAACCTTTTTGGATTAGTCGACTCCTGTGGCAACAGAGAGGACGGATACATCCAGATCAACTTTTAGTCGACTTAATTTTGTGATTAGTCGACTTGGTGCAGGTTTAGTCGACTGGGCTTTTCTGACCTAGTCGACTTGGTGTAGGTATAGTCGACTAGTCTTTCTGACTTAGTCGACTATAGCAAAAACATATAATGTAGCTACATCCAGATCAACTTTCAAGTCGACTTGTAATTGGGGTTAGTCGACTACTAGCTTAGTCGACTGATCTAATTGATAGTCGACTAATTGGACTTTGATTTGGGTTGTGGGGAAACATTGTAATGGGCTAGTGTGTCAGAATTTGACAGTTTAGAGGAGGCTAATACTGTATAGCCGTTTTGCTTTCAATCTGTATATTCAGGTTTGATAAATAAATTTACATTCTCAAAAAAAAAAAAAAACCACATGCCACCATGCTAAAAACGCTACATTATTGTCTTCATTCCTCATTTATCTCAAAAAACATCCCCAGATACTTGGGACAAATGGCTTAGTTGTTGTTGTTTTGTTGTATCTCAAAAAACATAGCAAGTGTGCTATCATCTCTTTTGAACTCCATTCTCCATTACACAAAATGATACTCTGTTGCTTGTGTCCTCTCTGCAATCTGCTTAACATCTGCATCACCGAATTCTCTTGCTTGCATGCAGTTCCGTTGGCCTGTGGTCTGCTTAGTCCATGGGATCACCAAGCCCAAGGAACCAGGTAGCCGGCCACACTGGACGATGCAAGCAATGGGTGCACCGCGGGACCATTGTGGGCCCCTTCGAGGCGACTTACTCCGCCTGTGGTACGATCTAGGGTCACTATCTCTGTCCCGTTACTTGTATTCTCTCCTTTTCACAAACTGATAGGCACGGGTCTCGACCGTCCAATATGTGGGCCCCGCAATCAGTGGGTTCTTC
This sequence comes from Agave tequilana, assembly GCA_038442645.1. Classification (NCBI taxonomy): domain Eukaryota; kingdom Viridiplantae; phylum Streptophyta; class Magnoliopsida; order Asparagales; family Asparagaceae; genus Agave; species Agave tequilana. Next base: position 52,755 of record JAVJIF010015111.1, on the reverse strand, counting down.
GGAACCACAGGTTCCGATCCGAAAAGTAGTTCCTTTTTCGGTTCACTCAGAATATTCCCGAAATATCCCTCCATGTGTTATTTTTATCATTTTTTTATACTCCTAAAAAAATTTGACCTTTTAAAATGGCCCCGAAACAAACTGTTACTCCTGTATCCCGAAACGACTCGACAAGTGGTGGCACGATATATCGGCGGGGGTGCGTACCTTTTACGAGCCCTACGCCTCTCTAGTCTCCCATAAATAGCATCGCAGAACGCGAGTACACACAAATAAAGCCGCGCACCGGCCTCTCCTCCTCCCTCCTCTCCTCAACCTCACATTTGTATTTTTTTTCCCGAGGTTTTTGTTACGGCCTTTCTTTCTCCTGGGCCCTAGATTCTTCAATGTAGGAAAATTCCTTCTAAATTTTGTCAAATTCTGGCGTTTGCTTTGTTTTGTTGATGGGCGAGGAAGGCGACGCCAAAGTTTCGATCTTCGACTCTCTGACAACTCTCTGGTAATGTTCCCCGTTCCGCTTTTGTTGGTTCTATTTCCTTTTTTTCTTTTTTTTCCGTTCGTATTGATTTTGTGTCGAGAAGTTCTCCGAGATGCTCTGTTTTGCATTATTTTGCTTGAGATTCTTTCATAGTAAGTAATTACAGGTTCCGGGGGTGATTTCTTGATCTGGTAAAGTTTTGTTGTACCGGCATTTGGAGTTTATGAGAATGATTGATTCAGATGGAAAGGTTATAGATCTAAACGTGAATAGGAAGCGTTATATTTGTTGTTTAATTGTTGTTTTTCTTCATTCTATAGAGTATTATTCGAAAGTAGTAAAAAAGGAAAAAGAAAAAATGAGAAAGCAAGTAATTGATTGGTCTGGAAATAAATTGATTCTATATCGAGCGAATCTCGCCATCTTTTGCTTATGCAATGAATAAGCTTTTGTTAAAATTTAAAATTTCTCATTTAATTATAAAATACTGGTGGTGCTGCACCTTGTGATATGTAAAAACTTAGCCTTTTTAAAGGAAAAAGTTGAGCAGTGACAGTTTTCACTCCAGATTTTAGTCTGCAAATCTCTTCAATCATTGCCAGTAACTTCTGATGACAACTGTGTGATTTCAGCGAGTTTTTTCTAATCATTTTAGCCGGTCATGTGTAAAATTTTGCTGTTCGCTGGAGCATTTAATTTTCATGTGCTCTCTCTCCCCCTAGAATGATTAGTAAATGTCTTGTTGGGCCTTACTTGGAAACAGTGCTTTTGGTCATATTAAGATTATTTCAGTATGCGGCCATGACCTTTCCTCCAAAGAAAAAGATTATTTCAGTATGGTAATAGTTACTTTATGATTTGTGCTGATTATTTCAAATTCTGGGGTGATTAATTGTTTCAAACAGATTCATAGTTACTTTATGATTTCTGCTGATTGTTTCAAGTTCTATGGTGATTTGTTTCAATAGATTCTGAGCTCTCTCATAGTTCTTCATAACAGTATTTATATTCTAGTTGTAGGCAAGGATCCCGAAAAAATGTCTAACTTTAACAATTTCAAGATTCACTAACTCGGGTAATCTGAGCATTGAAAAAATTTAAGATAACCCAAATACATTTTCATTTCTTTTTTTTCTGGATTAGAAGTAAGCCTTTGTGAAAATTTGTTTTTATCTATTGTTTAATTTGCACTGTGCTTCGATCCTGATGCATCCGGACCGTACTTAGAGTCACTCATGTTGGTCATATTTTAGTTGTTTTAAATTTAATTTTGATATTCATTTAGTAGTTTTTAATTTTAGTGGTGGTTAATTGTTGTAATTGGATTCTTACTCTTGCAGAGTTTTTTTTTTCTATTGACTTTGTTTAGTTTATTTTATAATAATAGGCGAGTATAAATAGAAAAAACGTCCAGTTTTTTTAGGAAAACAGTGGGATCCCCCAACAAAAAAAAAAAAAAGAAAAAAGAAGCGTTTCATTAAAATGCCTTTAACGGAACATCCATACAAGAAAAGTAACATAAAGTGGAAATGCCACAAAAAGCTGAAAAATAGATACAAAAGTTGGGACATGAATGCCCGGGTCTCTCTTGCTCTTGAAGAGAAACGAAACTGTAGAAGTGCCCAGAGAAAAACACCTCCTTTCCCCAAAACCAAAAAGTCCTATACACCAGAAGATTGTGTTTGGACAAAAGGTCACCTGCATCTAAATACAGGTTCGGACAGCAAAAGTGGGGAGAAGGTGCGTGGTCCAAGAGTACTACTCCTCGAAATCATCGGACTCCTCCCTGTCATCGAATAAGGATGCATCAGAAAGTAGGAAGGAAGGATCAACGTGACTGTGGCTTGTGCTCCATCAAGGCTCTCTCCCTAGCAGATCCTGTTAAAAGAGAAGATCAATGTAAAACTTTGCTTTGGCCACAGAGAAAACAATATCCGGAGTATGAGCAGTATTTCTAATAATATGCTTATTTCTTTCATTCCAAGTCGCCCAAAGAACCATTCCCATGTCCTATAGGACTCTCTTGGGCCTAATAATATTAGTTTGTCTCCAAGAGGTCCAAAGACTCAGGCTGAGATTAGGGTGACAGTTTACCGAGAGCGTATCTGAGAAGGCATTCTTCATTAGCATGACTAGGCGGCTATGCATTATATTAATATTTACATGAACAATATGATGGACATTAATATTAGATACATTGAAGAAGAGAGAAGCAATGAGTTTTGAGATAGATGAGTGATACTGTTAAGTTTATAGTTTTTGATGATTCTTGTCATCCTGCTCTTTTGATAATTCTTATATATATATATATATATATATATATATATATATATATATATATATATATATTTGAACTGTTTTTTGTAGGCTTTACAATAGGACTCATGGTTATACTTTGAACGTGTATATTGTTGAAATGTGAACTGTATTCATTCTGTCCTATAAATGATTTTTGTACTGGTGCATTAGCTGTTTTTTCTTTGTTACAATCAGAATTACATGGATATGGGAAATGGGCGTTAAGTACCCAAAGTGTTTGGCACGATAAATTTTAAAGAGGAGGATACGGGGGACACATATATATAAATTCAAATATAAATATATACATATGTAATACGTTTATGTGTGTGTCTGTGATTGTCTCCTATTTAGAAGAGCAATAAGCTTTCTTTAACACTACTTATTTACCTCTCACAGCACTGACATAGTTAGAGGAAAAAATGACATGGGTTTGGACTTTGGATGATTGTTGAAGTGTAAAAAGGAAAAAAAAAAAGGAAAATGTATTTCTTGTTTGTACTCTTCCTGTATAGAAGCTCTCAAGATTTTGTTTCAAATTCATCTTTTCTTTAAATACAATGATACCCTATTTCTCCTTTTTCTATTATTTGAACTGTGTCTGAGTCGGAACATGGGTGCCCAAGTTTCATGTCCGTGTGACACATATATTTTTTTCTTTCCTTTTTTGGTTTTTTTTTTGTAAAAGTTGAACGTCCCAGGGAACACTGGTTAGTAGTAACAAGCCCTTCTGCGCTTGTTATAAGTAACGCAATTAAATATATAATGATTACTTGATCTACAAACTTATAGTTGTTTCTTCTGGAACTAATATTCTGTCTACATTTCTGTTTAAGAAATCAATTCTTTTCTATCTATTGACTTTCCTTTGGTTTCATATGTCTTGGTTGCAGATTCATATTTTTTGCGAGACCAAGATGGTTAATTTTGGAAAAAGATTGATGGCAGATCAAGTTCCTGAATGGAAAGGGTATGTTTATTCTATAATTTGATATGTTAACTGATTATTTGGATCTAAGTATGTTTATTACAGATTTAGTTTTTCCCGTGGTTAATTGAAATTCTATTATTTAAGAACCAAATATATTTGGCTGTTTAGATTTGAAATGACAATTAAAGGTTGTGCCTTGTCAAATTGTGTTGTTTGTCTCATGTGGTTAGTTTGTAAGCGACAATCAAGGTATTATTTCCTGCGACAATCAAAGTATTATTTCCTCGCTTGTTCATCATTTTATCTCGCTATTCATGCATTTCTTGTCATATTTCTGTTAGTAATTACCATAATTCACCTCAATATACAAGTATGATTTTTTATTAAAAAAACATAATGAGTCCCAACTAAAGTTCACAATTGAAAAAAGCTTCAAGGCCTCAAAATTTTTTTTTTGTGTTCATGTTGTTTTTTGTTTTCCTCTTTTTCTCCTCTTTTTGTTTTTTGTTTTCTGCTTTCTGTTTTTTTTTTTTTGAAGAGAAGAAAGAAAAAAAAAAAAAACGAAGTCAAAGAAACTAAGAAGAAATAGAGAAGAAGAATAAAAAGAAGGATCATAGAACACGGTGGTGCGACACTATAGCATGCAATACTGTAGCAGTACTGTTGTGCTATTATAGTAGTATTGGGTATAAGTCGAAGAAGAAGAATATTAGGGAAAGAAAAGATTAGAAAAGAAGATTAGTAGACAGAAAGAAAGGGGTTGTGATTCAATTGGGATTCTTGGGTGGGATTGGGACATTTGTCTCACTAAGACAATTTCTAAGACATTTCTGGGACTGGGACAAATTGTCTGAGATTGTGGGATTCTGGACGAATTTGAGATCTGAATTTGGACATCATGCCATATTGACTACTATTATTAACTATTTCAGTATTTCTTTTAACTTATTATTTTATCTTAATTAGCTACTGATGATGTCTTGATACTATAGCAATAAACTGATTCATACAAATTTGTGAAATTTGCGACTTTTTATTCCTCATGTTGCTTAGTGACATGCTTAAATTTGATTTAATGTTGTACTTGACTATTTGGTAATCATTAACATTAGACCTTAAACTGTAGAATATATGTTCTACCAATCAACCATTTAATGCCAAGGTAAAGTAATTCCCATGTTTTTTCTTTTTTTCTGAAGGAAGAGCCTTTGGCTTTATTAAATCAAGCAACAATTGCAACTTACAATTCCTAACTTCTTAGTGAGAGATGAAGGTAACGAAGTATAAGTCCATTCTTAATGAGAGATAAGGAATTACATAGCTTTGCAATTCTATGAGCCGCTTCATTTGATTGCCTTCTCATAAATTGAACTCTAACGTGGCCAGTCCCATGTAGAGTCCAGATACACTCGTGTCAAGTGTTCTAACCTCCACGGCGGTTGGGAAGAGTGGTCTGTAATCCAATGAACCGGATTTTTGGCATCACTAATTATAGAGCAACTCATTGATTCTTCCATGGTCGTGCAAATTCCCAGCTTAATGGCATTGGTTTCAGCCTCATCCGGCCCGCATAACGCAATGCTTTCCGATAAGACTCATCGAACACAACCTAGATGGTCTCTTGTAACTGCTGCTATAGTCACACTGTCCAGTCCTACCACTAACGTCGACATTGATGAACAACTCCTCTACCGACGGTCTAGACCAACTGTTGCATTCAGAGTTTGCCCTAATGCTTTGTGTGGCATTTCCACAGTCATCTTCTGTTCATTCTAGAGAACAGAGAAATTGTGATACTGTGGACTATGATGAGCAAGGTGGATGATCAAACACCTTCTTACATCTTGATTTCCAAAGTCACCATGCTGCCATAGGTCCAATTTTGAATACATTTATCCCCCCCCCCCCCCCCCCCCCCCCACCAACATCAATCCGCTAGGCAAAGAATAGAGCCTTTATTCGAATTCTCATGTATGTATCAACTGAAGTTCAGTTTGGGCCATACGTACAACAAGACCATGCAACAAGAGGTGGGATATTGATTCTAGATGCCGTGAGCACATACGCACAAACATCGCTGGCCCCCGGTACAACTCGCACCCGATGCTTGTTTGCAACAGAGCTTCATTAGTACAATGCCAAACAAACATTTCCATGTTATAGTTAGACATTTGTAACATAATCAAGAAATTTTAACCAGTAAGGAAATTGATGGGTAACATGCTGCATTTTTGTCACTTGGTCATTTTTCAGTTGTAATTCATTTTTCCTAGTTGTGTTTTTTTTGTGTGGGTATTTAGTACATCAGTTATCCCCTAAAAATGTCTATTTGTAAAGCCTATAAATAGGCACCAAGTTTCTTTTATCAGTAGACAATGATTAAATAAACTTTTTCCAGTTAAATTTCTTGAGCCCTTTTGAGTTCTTGAGATTGGGCTGTGAAGCCCATGGGGTAAGGGGTGCGAAGCCCAAAACCTATTCTAGTTTTTTTTTTATCTTAAATCCTAATTTCTATTTTGTTTTTTTCAAAACCCTAATTCCCTAATTTTAGTTAAAGGTAATTGCGATCCTTCGCGTATTACATCAATTTGGTAGCAGAGCTTAGGCTTCAATCCCCTTCAATTTTTTTCTTCTCCTCCATTTTCATCTCCACAAATCCTAGATCTAGATTCCAGATCCATTCAAAAAAAAAGTTTACCATAGCAAATTCCACCAAAATTGCTTGGAAAGTCCCAGAAACTCACAATCATCACTGTACATCTTCCTTCTCGGAAATTCAAAAAAAATTCAATCTCTGTTCATCTTCTCCGCCTTCTCATCTTCCATTAGAACCCTCATCAGCAAACACCCACCACCTCTACTTTCTTTATCCCTATCATCAACAACAACTCCACCATCGCCTCCTTCAAATAACGTCACCACCGCGCCACTGCCCCCATATAAACAACTAAGATCTCCTTCATCCTCATGTGTCGTCAGCGCCTTCGTCGGAGCATCTCAGAGCCATCGTCACCACCAGATCGTGATAACGAGCTTCGTTGTCCTCACAAAAGCCTCGTCAGAGCTTCACCGGAGTTTCCAGAGCCTCGTCATCCTCATCAGAGCCTCGTCAGAGCGTCGCCATCGTCTCTTAGATCTCGCCATCAGCGGCTCAGATCTAGCCATCCTCGCCTTCATCTTCAACTTATTTATTGCCGCCTACCTCCATCATCACCAAAACAACCTCATTGGAGTTTTAATATTATCTACAACCTCGCCGGAGCTCTTTCGCCCCTCCTCTGACCTCTGCCGACTTCATCATCGCCATCAATCGAAGCCATCAACTCCAACCCCCCAATCATCCCCTTTAAAAGCTGTTGAGCTTTTGCTCTCGCCATCACTGAGATCAACGCCATCTCCACCGATCACCATCCACCGCCTGTGGAAGCCTCGCCATCTTCTCTGTCGTTGCCATCACCTCCTCCGCCTTTGCCGGTGTGCTTCACTGTCTTCGTCTTCATCCTCGAGCGCCGATAACACAAAAGGATCACATGCCCTAACTGACGAAGGAGAGAGAGGTGAGGGTTAAGTTGGGTTTGGTTTTATATTGGATTCGTTGGGTTCGCGTTGAGCCCGACCCAACCAATAGGGTTGGATAATATTAGTTTCAAGTAGGTTTTGTTTAAACCCGACCCAACCCTTTAGCTCGCTAATCGGGTTTGATGTTTGGTCGGATCCACAAAAGAACCAGACCTGATAGGAGCACACCCAATTCGCTTTGGCTGAGATCACTGCTGGCGTCATCCGATCCAAAACTCAGTGAGTTGACTCGCCTGATTTAGTGAACCAACTCAGCCAGATTCAGTTCAGATGCAGTTCAGATCTTTCGAGGGCCATTCTGAGCTCGTTTCAAGTCCAATTCGAGTCGTTTTAAAGCAGCAAATTCGTGGAAATCAGCACTACATGTCTACAACATTTACATCCAGGTTTTAGTTGAAAAACATTTAGAGGGGGGGTGAATAGGTGTAAGTGCTAATCTAATAAACTTAATGCAAACTAAGTGCGCTAAATGCGGAAGCTAATGCAAATGTTGCACAAACTTGATACAATACAACAAGTGTAGCCGAATTCCCCTTGCGAGGCTCTGGACTAACTCCTCTTGATTCCCCTTGAAATGGGTTGAGGTGCTATGTGAAGCTCTTATTGGATGAGTACAAATTAGGCCCACACACACAAGCAATCCAAGCAATATGAAATATGTGCACACACAATCAAGCCAAGCATATAAGAACGAATTGCAATATAAAAGATGCAAGGCAACACAAGCAATATATAAGATATGTATGCAATGAATGAATGATGCTTGCACAAAGTAAAGAGAGTAAGGGTTAGAGAGACAATGGATCAAACGCTAACACAAAGATTTGTTTCGAGGTTCGAGCACCTTGCTCTACATCCCCGCCTACACCACCGTGTAGGATTTCCCAATCCACTATAGGAGTACCAAACTCCTCTCTCAACCTTACAAAGCCACCGAGGCTATACAACCACAATCCACCTCTACCGAAGAGGGATACGGCCCGTAGCCAACTACAACAAACACCTCTACCTAAGAGGCTCACAAACCAATCACCCGATCACCTCTACCGAAGAGGGATACAACAAGAATAAGGGTGTACAACTTAGAGGTTTACAACAACAACCTCAAACACTCTCTTTTCTCTTTTTTCACAAAAATAAGATCCTAATAGTTTAGGATAGAAGATATGGCTCAAGTGTGGAAACTAAGTGTTTTTGGAAACAAGCAACAAAGAAAAACTACTTGGGAAATCTCTTGTATATGATAGAAATAAAAGATCAAATCAAAATCCCAAAACCTAGTTCTCTTTGATTTTCCAAAAACCCAAAACAATAAAGATTAGAAGTTTAAAGCTCAAAAACTACTTTTTAAAACTCTTTTAAACACTTCAGAAAACTGGAATTTTTCCTCTTAAAAATCTTGGCCAAAATCCCCAAAGAGATGGAGTTTATATAGGCCAAACAGAAAACTAGCCGTTAGAGCTGAGCTGGCAGCTCTGACAGGCGTCGGTCGACCGGTCCGGTCGACCGCCAACGGTCAAAAATGTGACCGTTGGGCAACTGCGGTCGACCGGCCCGGTCGACCGAAAAAAACCCGAGAGCAGAGCTCTCAACTCGGTCGACCGGCTCGGTCGACCGTCCACTGTGCCTAACAGACGTGCACGTCTGTGCACATCGGTCGACCGTCCCGGTCGACCGGCCCTTGGTGCGGTCGACCGGTCCGGTTGACCGAACTGGCCTGGCAGGCACAGTGCAGATCTGCACAGATACGGGATATGAAAATAGGTCTTTTCACTCAATAAAAATCCCATAAATTCACAGTAAATCTAAAAAATAGTTTTAATCACAATAAAAACTGTTTTTCTAAAAATATGTTTTTCTAAAACTTGTTTTATCATTTTACTTTGATAACCAAACTTGTGATAAAAATTTCAAGACATATATATCAACATATCAATTCATTTTTGAGTCTTGCAAATTTTATCAAAAACAAAACCTTGTATTTTGTCAAACTTGATTTTTTCAAAACATGAATAGGGATATCAAAATAAGTTTGTTTACCAAGTTAAAGCATGTATGTATAAATAGAAAACATCTACTATACATATACCATATGTAAACTTGTTTTGATCAACTATTCATAAAAACCAAATATCAAATCATAAAACGTGTGTGTTTTGTGTTCACTTGAGCATATCAACTAAACTAAGCTTTACAAATGGATCTAAAACACAAACTCTAAACTAGATACCTAAGTCTTCTTGTCGATCTTCCATCTTCAAGTAGACTCGGTCCTAACTCCGTGATTCTCCAAGTGCAAAGGTATGATCTTTAAGCTTTGGCACCGGAATCACCATGATAAGCTTCTAATCATCTTGTTGAAGCTAATCACCAACTAATATCCTGTTAATGATCTGAAACTTAGAAACACAAGAATATTAGTAAACATAACTACATGAGTGTTGATCATCATCAAAACTAGAGTGGAAGGCCATTGGGCCAACAATCTCCCCCTTTTTGATGATGACAAAACTCATGGAGTTATATATGCATGGATTAAAGATAAGCTTCAAGGAAGCTCCCCCTTAACTCATGCATAGGGATAAACAATAAATATATGCAATGAATATTAAACATGAAACATGCATATGCATAAACAATAAATGGTTCTAGATATCAAATGGAATATTCAAAACAAAATAAGCTCTAGATACCAATTACAAAGCAAACTCTATAAATCAATTAAACTTAATATTCTTGAGATTCTTGAGATTAAAACATAATATATGCATAAACATAAGCATGCATATAAAACTTCATAAATCTTTCTCCCCTTTTTGTCAATCATCAACAAAGGGGTAATCAAAATCATAAATAAAACGAGGGGTAAAAATCTTTCTTCCCCTTTATGTCAAACAAAACAATAAAAGACAATGTTCTTCCCCTTTTTGTCTAAAACAAAAAACAAAATCAATAAGGGGTGACTACAAACATGATATCAATTAAAAATATGTCAATGAAGCATCTTGATACCAATAAACAAGAATGAATATATGTTATATGCTATATACATTCATGAAGAGGAAGACGCTAAGTTAGCTTCCCTACACATATGCATTACATGAAGAAGGGATGACAAGCCCCAATTCACATAACACATATTATGTAATGCATAAGAGGAGATGTGAAGCTCCCCCTACACACGTATATCATATAAAGAAGAGTTATCAAGCTCCTCAATTTATAATATACTCAACATGAATCTATATGTAAGAGAGATGTTAAGCTCTCCTTGCATATAGGAAATACAAATCAAATTTTGAATATTTTCTTTAAACAACATTTTGAGATACCAATTGTAATTAAACATAACAAATTACCAATTGTAAAACAACATAACAAATTTGAATTTCTTAAATATGATACCAATTGTAAATATTTACCAATTGAAAAGATTTTACATAGAAACATTGATACCAATTGTAAGAATTGTTCATTTTAAAACATATAAACAACTTTTAATCATAAAGTGTGGGAGTACAAATACCAATTGAAAGACAAAATATGAAATACTCATTTTCTCCCCCTTTATGAAATACAAAATAAAGACATGCATAGTCTTGATAACAATGTAAAAGTAATCAATTTAAACAAAATTGAACTCAAGCACTAGCATAAACACAAACATATATATATGTATGAAAAATAGATACCAATAGAAATTGATATACTTGGAATTTAAAGCATACATACATACAAAACATATATGAGTATACAAGAAGATCAAAATGATACCAATTGAAAGAGTTCAATGATACCAATTGACATAACAATAAGTTCAAGTGTATACATCATATTACAATACCTCCCAATCAAGGTTCAAGTTTTAAATGATTTTCATTTTAAAGCATACAAGACCATGATCTCCCATCCATCCGCCCTTTGAAAGGTAGGGGTTTTCAAAGATAGATTTGAAAATGTAGTTTTGTTTGAAAATCACTACCAAAGTGAAGAACACCGCAACTAGTTAAATGAAAAACTTGTTAACTAGCACGAAATCCTTCAAGCAAGGAATAAAATAAAATTGTTTTTCATAAACATGAAATTCACATCATATCAAACACTCAAGTTCAATTAGGCATAAATAAGACTCATGAAAACAAAACATGAGCAAGCAATAGATGTGAGTGTACAATAAAATATGAAGATCATAAATATGAAAATTAGGCAATAAGCTCAATTATTCTTTAAAACACGAAAATCATCAAACTATCTAATCTTCAAGGCATATGTATGTCTAATACAAACTAAAGTATACATACATATCCAAAACATAACGAGTCCACAAAATATATGCATGAAGGCACGTGGCTCAAAAAGGATACTCATGTATAGTCAATAATTTGGATAAGATAGACATATACATGAAGTTAAACATAAATACATGAAAGACATGAAAATCATGATAAGCTAAATTTTCATCAAGGCAATTTTCATTTCAAGGTATATGTATGAATTGTCAACACAAGAAGTATACATACATATCCCTAAACACAATTGAGTCTATAAATAGATTTGCATGAAAGGCAAATGACTCAAGGGGTATACATGTATATCTTAAAGTTTGGCAATACAAATATATACATGAAATGGAAACTCATAATCATAAAACAAATCAAAAATAGGAATACAAGTTCAAAATGTATGAATCATCAAAACTAGACTATACTAGCACATCTAATGGGTTCAAATAAGCATTCAAGCTCAACATATATAGATTTATTTGTAACCCACTCTATGTACAAGTATATAACTAGTCTTAATGAAAACTAACACTTAAACATATATTCAAAACATGAAGCATCAAAAACACGATAAAAGTCATCATGGAAAACTAAAACATGATTATTATGTAAATTCACATGTATTAGATTCATGATGTACATTATAGCTTAAACAAAAGTGAGAACACTAATTATGGGTTCATATAAGCATGTGTGTCTCAAATACTATACATGTATGTCAAGGATCTAATAAACATGGAATGAACATACTAATCCAATGACAATAAAAATATGCTATAATCAAAGATGAAATATAAAGCGTGTAAACAAATATAAAGAGTTAAGAATTGTTACCAAAACCTAGAAGGCAACCTCCTTGTCTTCAAAACTTGGTGGTCCTCTCCACCATCTCTTCCCTTGAAAGTGATGCATCCAATTTGATTTCCATGAAGTCCGGAACGCATCCACTCCTAGGTGTCATCACTCTCACGTCATGTGAGAGCCCACACCTACATCAAAAACAATAGGAGGGGTGGTCTTTGGTACCCATATCTTGTTGGGTCCATGGGGGTTAGTCCCTTCTCTAACCCAAACAAATTTCTTTGCTAAATTTGAAACATTTAATCTATCATAACAAAATTTAGCAAGGTGGCCCTTACGTCCACAATGTGTACATGTGTACACATGAGCATACTTGTGTTGATGGTGTCCGTGTGAAGCATGTGTATGCCGTGAAGGGTGTGCATGCATAAATGATGGAACTTGTTTCTTTCGAACCAAGGTTTCCAACCGTGAGTGGTTCATGGCACATTGGCTCATAGTGGAGCCCAAACAATCTACTCTCTTCTTTAGCATACAAATATCATCATTAATCCTAGAAGAAGAGGTACATGCATTAGGTAGTCTAGATGAAGAGGCTACACTAGCATGGCAAATATGTGCATCCATTTTATTTTGCAAAACAATATTTTTCTCTAAACATACATTTAAATCATTAGAAATAGAAATGATTTTATTTTTCAAAGCAACATTCTCCTTTAAAACAAAATCAACTTTAGAAGACAAATTTTCATTTTTCTTCAAAAGAGTTTCACAATCATTTTTAGACTTTAAAAATTTATTTTCTTTTAAAGCAAGTTCCAATTGAGATCTCAATGAATCCCTTTCATTATAGACCTCAACTTTCTCTTGCAAAACACAATCAAGTCTAGAGTGCAAACATTTATTTCTTTTTCAATATCTAGACTTTTCTTTTTCAAAATTTTATACTTCTCAATTAATTTTTCACACACAATAGATAGTTCTTCATTTAAAGCATGAGGATCAACAAAATCATTTGAAGAACTAGCACAATCATTACTATCTAGTTGAGTTTCCGATTGTACCTCAAGGGAGTCATTCCCTTGAACCATGAAGCATTGTGGATCGGATTCTCCACTAGATTCCTCTTCTTGAATTTGTACTTGAAGCTCGGAGGTGTTGGTGGTTGTCAATTTGTTCCACACTACAAAAGCGGAATCAAAGTTAGAAACACATAAAAGATAATCTTTAGATAAAGTGCTTCTAATGGCCTCTAGGGCTTGTGCATTGGCCCCTATATGATTACCATCACCAAGATAACATCTCTTGGTGGCGGCAAGGAAGACATGCAAACCTAGGGTCTTTAGGTACATGGACATCCTATACTTCCAAACATCAACGTTGGAAGGGTCAAAGCTAGGAGGGGTCATGAAGTCCATGGTAAACTATATATGAATGTGCAAACAAACAAATGCAAATGAGATTAGCAAGCAAATGGATCACACTCCTAGGATGTTAAGCCTAAGTATCAGGAGCACTAGCTCTGATACCAATTGAAAAACACCTAGAGGGGGGTGAATAGGTGTAAGTGCTAATCTAATAAACTTAATGCAAACTAAGTGCGCTAAATGCGGAAGCTAATGCAAATGTTGCACAAACTTGATACAATACAACAAGTGTAGCCGAATTCCCCTTGCGAGGCTCTGGACTAACTCCTCTTGATTCCCCTTGAAATGGGTTGAGGTGCTATGTGAAGCTCTTGTTGGATGAGTACAAATTAGGCCCACACACACAAGCAATCCAAGCAATATGAAATATGTGCACACACAATCAAGCCAAGCATATAAGAACGAATTGCAATATAAAAGATGCAAGGCAACACAAGCAATGTATAAGATATGTATGCAATGAATGAATGATGCTTGCACAAAGTAAAGAGAGTAAGGGTTAGAGAGACAATGGATCAAACGCTAACACAAAGATTTGTTTCGAGGTTCGAGCACCTTGCTCTACATCCCCGCCTACACCACCGTGTAGGATTTCCCAATCCACTATAGGAGTACCAAACTCCTCTCTCAACCTTACAAAGCCACCGAGGCTATACAACCACAATCCACCTCTACCGAAGAGGGATACGGCCCGTAGCCAACTACAACAAACACCTCTACCTAAGAGGCTCACAAACCAATCACCCGATCACCTCTACCGAAGAGGGATACAACAAGAATAAGGGTGTACAACTTAGAGGTTTACAACAACAACCTCAAACACTCTCTTTTCTCTTTTTTCACAAAAATAAGATCCTAATAGTTTAGGATAGAAGATATGGCTCAAGTGTGGAAACTAAGTGTTTTTGGAAACAAGCAACAAAGAAAAACTACTTGGGAAATCACTTGTATATGATAGAAATAAAAGATCAAATCAAAATCCCAAAACCTAGTTCTCTTTGATTTTCCAAAAACCAAAACAATAAAGATTAGAAGTTTAAAGCTCAAAAACTACTTTTTAAAACTCTTTTAAACACTTCAGAAAACTGAAATTTTTCCTCTTAAAAATCTTGGCCAAAATCCCCAAAGAGATGGAGTTTATATAGGCCAAACAGAAAACTAGCCGTTAGAGCTGAGCTGGCAGCTCTGACAGGCGTCGGTCGACCTGTCCGGTCGACCGCCAACGGTCAAAAATGTGACCGTTGGGCAACTGCGGTCGACCAGCCCGGTCGACCGAAAAAACCCGAGAGCAGAGCTCTCAACTCGGTCGACCGGCTCGGTCGACCGTCCACTGTGCCTAACAGACGTGCACGTCTGTGCACATCGGTCGACCGTCCCGGTCGACCGGCCCTTGGTGCGGTCGACCGGTCCGGTCGACCGAACTGGCCTGGCAGGCACAGTGCAGATCTGCACAGATACGGGATATGAAAATAGGTCTTTTCACTCAATAAAAATCCCATAAATTCACAGTAAATCTAAAAAATAGTTTTAATCACAATAAAAACTGTTTTTCTAAAAATATGTTTTTCTAAAACTTGTTTTATCATTTTACTTTGATAACCAAACTTGTGATAAAAATTTCAAGACATATATATTAACATATCAATTCATTTTTGAGTCTTGCAAATTTTATCAAAAACAAAACCTTGTATTTTGTCAAACTTGATTTTTTCAAAACATGAATAGGGATATCAAAATAAGTTTGTTTACCAAGTTAAAGCATGTATGTATAAATAGAAAACATCTACTATACATATACCATATGTAAACTTGTTTTGATCAACTATTCATAAAAACCAAATATCAAATCATAAAACGTGTGTGTTTTGTGTTCACTTGAGCATATCAACTAAACTAAGCTTTACAAATGGATCTAAAACACAAACTCTAAACTAGATACCTAAGTCTTCTTGTCGATCTTCCATCTTCAAGTAGACTCGGTCCTAACTCCGTGATTCTCCAAGTGCAAAGGTATGATCTTTAAGCTTTGGCACCGGAATCACCATGATAAGCTTCTAATCATCTTGTTGAAGCTAATCACCAACTAATATCCTGTTAATGATCTGAAACTTAGAAACACAAGAATATTAGTAAACATAACTACATGAGTGTTGATCATCATCAAAACTAGAGTGGAAGGCCATTGGGCCAACATTAGTTTCGGTCATCTACCAAATTCAGCTTGACGGATTAACACACAGCAGTCCAGAGCTTGTTTTTGGCCTGATTTTTGCACGATTTGCGCCATTCTCGAGGCAACCATCTTTCACTTCCTATTACCGCTGTCAAAAAATCTTGTGGGTGATTTCAGCTCTTCAGTGTGAGATATTTCTCCGAAGAATTTTAGAGTATTTTTGCGTTTGAGCATGAACAACTTACCCCTCAGGTGATAAACTAACTTGAGCTAAATTATTAACTGTTAAATTACTTGTAACTACTATTTAGATTGCGATAATTTTTTGATTGAAATGTTATTTGCTTTTATCTAGTAGTTGCATCAGTGTATGCCACTTTTCATCATTTTAGGAGTGCATTTTCTTTGCATTTAGTACTTAAACTTTAGGGTATTTTATTTAGCGCATGCATTTAGTTTATTTCAGTCTAAGATTCTCCACTGCATCTGCTTGATTGTTGAATTTTGCATTTAAGCCATCATGACTAGTCAACATTATAGGGGCCACCTCTTAGACGAGCTGCATAACCTCCGTCAAGGTCATATTTTCGTTCAAAATTACATAGTCATATTTAAAGACTTAACCCATCGTAGTGACATGAGAGCACCAGTTTGAGACTATAAGTAGATTTGTTTGGGGCTTACTCCTAAAATAAGGCGTGCTATGATTACTAGTACCTATATTTTAGACACTGTTAAAGAGGCCTTTGGTGTTACATTAAAGATAGACTTGGCTTTCAAAATATTAGTCAATATCAAGGCCCGATGTTCAAAGTGTGAGGGATATGAACATTATGATTATCAGTGCCCCGTCGGAGAGTCAACATGTTACAACCATGCTTACTGATGATGTTGACGATGCGAAGGTTGTTGAGGATGTCCACGTTCCTTCTACTACTGCTAGTATAATTGAAGACATAACAGTTGGTTTCGACACACTGGTTGTTGATGAAATCCACACGTCTTCTAATATTGCCAGTAATGACATGGATAAGATAGTTGAGCCTAATACACCCACAATGTCTAGTAAGTCATTCGTCCCCCTATACTGAATATAATTTATGGTTGTTCTTATCGATTCATCTTTTAGTGAGTCACCCGAGTTTCTTGCCAAGATCCAGCGATGGTTTCTAGTGCTTCTTTTTCTGCTTGTTTGAATTTTGTGTCTGAGTCCAATGTACCTCCATCTGCGGAGGCATATCATATCACTCATTTTCACATCATCAGGAGTTATGCTTAGAGTGCCTACTGTATTGCATTTGCTTGTTAGATGCATTGATGACATCACTAGGCCGATAATAATTTGCAATGATACCCACAAATTTGTTGATACTCATATAGTATTTTATAGGAATTTACAGTTGATAATAAGGTGATGGTTTCGGGTCACCCTGAGGTTGTGAGGAAGTTGCACGTTTGGCATACAGATTTTGATAAGATTTTGAAGAGAAGTGATTTCATTGCTTACGAGTTGCATACCTCGTGGGATTCTAGCATCATCTCCGTCTTCAGCAGGGATGATGCGTCTCTGTCTACTCTCTATACCTTGATCCAGCTGCCAGCCTCCATAACCGACCAGTCACAGAGACCAGTTTCACCACCACCGTCATGGCTTCGGCATAATGTACTAGTACTGCTGCCACTACCACCACCTTAACCTGATTGAGATACTTCGTGAGGGAAGCCTCCCTCGACATGGTCGAGTTTCTCCCACCCGGGGGAAATAATAGGGACATCACGTGCTGCCTTTTTGTCACTTAGTCATTTTTCAATTGTAATTCATTTTTTCTAATTGTGTTTTCTTTTGTGTGGGTATTTAGTACCACCTCTGTTATCCCTTAGAAATGTCTATTTGTAAAACTTATAAATAGGCATCAGGTTTCTATTATCAGTAGACAATGATTAAATAAATTTTTTCAGTTAAATTTCTTGAGCCCTTTTGAGTTCTTGAGATTGGAGTGTGAAGGCCGTGGGATAAGAGGTATGAAGTCCGTGTAAGAGGAGCGAAGCCCAAAACCTATCCCTGGTTCTTTATCTTAAACCCTAATTTCTATTTTGTTTCTTCTTTCAAAACCCTAATTCCCTAATTTTAGTTTAAGGTGATTTTGATCCTTCTTATAGTCCATCAGAAACTATGTAACAAAGTTAACATTTTCATGTTGTTGTTGTGCTGTTGCCGGCCGGTGGCTCCTTGCTCTTGCTGGTGAAGTTAGAAGAGATGAGAGAAAGAGAAAAGAAGAGAAAAGAGATTGGGTTAAAGAGAGAGGGAGATATACATCTAGGGTTTGTTTTGGGTTGATGGGAGAGGAGAGAGAGTCATGAGAGAGTTAATGAGAGAAAAATCTCATGACAAACTTTGACCCTTTTTCCTAGGACATAGGATTTGATGGGTGAAGTTATATATAAGGGGACAAAAATTAGAACTTTTGAAAGTCAAGTCTCAATCTCAGTCAATGTAATTAATAACGCCCCAAAATGAAATCCCACAAAATGCCACAAACCAGTAACACTTTCAAAATAAAATCCCACAAAATGTCCTAGTAATCCTAATTGAATAACACCCCCAAATAACTAATCAAGAACAAAAATCAAGGCTTTCATACCATGTTAAATTATGAAGACTGCATCTTTATTTATTATAAAAGAATCACAAACTACAATGAGCAATGCCGGAATATTAGATACGTAATTGACTAAATATAGAAAGTCCATGATAATTATAATAATATTTCTAGTGTTCCTAGACATTGAAAGTTCTAAACAATTAAACGTTCTTAATAGAGATCATTCTTGAACACGATTTTGAGAAAAAGCGATTTTGAGAAAAAGACTGTGCTTGAACATAACATGTAACTTTCATTTTGTTGGAAGAAATTCCTATGTGATTTGTATAGGAATTAATTATTAATATACACGCATATTTATCTTGCCTTATTAAAAATAGTTAGAGAAGCATTTTTATTAATTTTCAACAATAAATAAATACTAAGTCTTAAATGAGACTAGACATACTCCCTGTTTTAAGCTGTGTCGACTGAGATATCAGCTGATATCTCATTTTTTTGTGTGCTGCTGATACGATATGGGAAAATCGTTCGCCTATATTGTTTACAGCAAAAACGGTCGATATTTGAAATATCGCCCGATAAACTGCCCAATATCGGGCAATAAATCGCCCGAGATATTGTCCGATGTGAAATAACTTATTTATTGCATGACTGCGTGTAAATGTACATTATTTTTTTACAGTCTTTGCATGCATATTTGATCATTTTTATTTGGTAGATAATATTTATGACACTAAACTAATTTTTAGTTATCAATATTTTATTTTATATAGTGTTCATATTGAATGCCCGATATGCGTGCGTATTCCTGATATCTCCCCCATATCCGATATGAAAAACTCCCATCTGATACGATCTCGATATTCGATATTTAGAACCTTGGACATACTACAAAAAACTCTTATGCTTCATTGATTCAATAAATTAAACATGACAATTAAACATTATAATTCATTAACAAATGAAAACAAATAAGGAGAAACTTAGTAGGAAAGGAAAATAACATGAAAATTTAAAAAAAACTATATTTGAAAAACATGTAATTTGGTTTGGATCATTGTCTTCTTCTCTCCCTTCTCGTTTATTTCTTACTTTATTTCCTTCTAAAACTTAATGAGAAATTGAAATTCTCGAGCTATAATTTTGGGTCAAATATTTATATAAAAGTAGCAATCCCAATAATCAAGTTTCTTTTCTCTGGAGAGAAATTCCAAGATTCATGCTAGCTAACAAACTCAGTTAACAAGTATTTGAGAAATGTAAAGATAGCAAAAATGGGAAAAGAATAAAATCATGGTCAGGTGTGAGAAAATTTGTTTAAGAGAAAGAAAGAAGTAATGCCCAAAAAAAGCAACCCTAAGTTAAAGCTTGATCAATTCCATGTCCATGATCAATCTTGACATAGAAAATAAAATCCTTAATTATAATGTTCTAAACTCTAATCTTTGGGCGTGTTTGGTTGTAAGGAAGTGGGCGGAAGTAAGGAAATGAGAAAATATAATTGCTCACTTTCCTATCTATCCAAACGCTGAAAAAGAAAAATGAGAAAACCCCTTTTTCTTTTCTCTTTTTTCCTTTACACAATTACTTCCTCACTTCCAGGGTGCTACAGTTAATTTTGTGGTCATGTAAATCTCATTTGTAATAAGTTGTAATTCAAAACAGTTAATTTGTGGTCATGTAAATCTCACTTGCATTCTAATTGTAATCTAACGTTTATTTTCTTAATTAATTTTAGTTTAATATTATTTTGCGGTCAATTTTGTGGTCAACTTTTTCACTTTCACTTTCACATTGCCATCTAAACACCAGAAAAAACTTAACATTTTTCAAATCACATTTTCCAACAACATTCAAACACTGGAAAACTCACTAACTAATTTCCAGTGTTTTAAATGTCGGCCGACATTTCCGAAATGTCATCCGATATTTCGTTTTCAAGCCCTCACCACCACGACATCCCCACCCTCATTTGATATGGCGTTTTGAAAAATGTCGGCCGACATTTCAGGTAAAATCCGAAATATCGGCCGACATTTTAGCGAAATGTTGGCCGCCATTTCGAAAAAATGTAGGCTAACATTTCAAGAAAAACCCAATGTATTGGTTGGTCTTGAAAGTTGGAACAATTGAGAAATTTTTATAATGAGTTTTGAGTGTATGTAAAATATTAAGACAAGTATACCTATCATAAACATATTTATGTAATTTTGTATAAGTTGTGTATGTATTACCTTGATAAGAATTTTAAGATTACATTATTTAAGACATTTATGATATATATTTGTTATCTGTCATGACGTCCAAAATTTACAAGATGGCCCCGAAATATCTCCGAAATTCGAAATCTGACATCTGATTATGACATCCGACATTTCCCCGATATCCGACATTTAAAACACTGCTAATTCCCAAGTTCCAAAGGGAACTATTACTACTTTCTCACTTCCTCACTTCCTCCCCTAACCAAACAGCCCCAAACATGTATAGAAAAATTCTAGTATATATATATATGATATGTTAACTTGTAAAAAGAAATTAATAGACTAAGTTGATCATCTTCAAATATTTATATAATGCTAGATATACAATAATCTTGTTTGAAATTTACAAAAAGAAAACAAGTTTACTTAATTTGTTGTTGGTGGTCTTCCCTTTTAGCTGTCGAAAAATTCTACAGCTATTAATCATTTTTTTCCAGCCATCTAAATGCTAAATCATCTTAGCTACTGTAAAAGGATGGACAAGGAAACAAGAGTGTCATCTCTACATCTATCTTACTATTAACAAAATTCATTTTCCCAATAAAAAAAAATCTCTTTCCAATATTTGCTCTATGATCACTTGATGGGACTTATTAGATACGCGAAAATGAAAGATGGAGCTAGCTCAATAGATTTTTCTTCTTGAAATAGAATGGAATGTTGATATTGGTGTAATGTGAGGACTTTGGTAATGAACGGATGAGATGGCAGAAGAAACATTTAAGACGACAAGTCTAGTGGAAAGCTTCTATTTGAAACTTCTCTCCAAAACTTACATCACTTGTTACCTTTTATGTCTTTATCCTAAGTATGCTCTGAGAATATTAGGCATATTAATTGGCAATTATGCGGGGTTGGGGAGGATCAGATCCAAAGCTGGGATCTACGAAGTGTTTTGAGAAGTCAAGGGGCCCCTCAAATCCGCCTATGGACGTGGAGTTTGTTGGGGTAGTCTATGATAAAAAAAACTATGCATAGATGATATGGTTGAGTAAGGTTATGACTAAAAGACTGATGATAGGTGCAACTGGCAAATAGTTGATTCTTGAAACCATAAGCATGGAAGGGAGAATTATGTAGTGATCACAAGTGCTCACTATGGTGTCAAGTGGCTGGGTGTCTTAAAGTGTGTGACATGGAAACTCCCAAAAAGCTAATATATAAATACAATTATATATCTTAAATGTGCATGCAAATGTGTACATATTTGGGGTGCAAATGCGTCTAATATTGACTAAATATAGTATTTATCATATCCATACCCATTTCCATTTTTTGGACATGAATATAGATACAGATATTGTCAGATACAGAAAACTAATATTTGTATCTGTAATCGGATGTGGGATACGAATCAGATATTAGTGAATCAGATACGGATATGAATCGGCTATGTGAGAAATGGATACAGTTACGGATAAGCTAAAAGAATATGCTTGTACCACAATTTATCATAGCTAAAATAGTATATAATGCAGTGCAATAGTAAAGTATTATGATAAAATTGAGAAGAGAGAAACAATTAATTTTACTTAATTAAATCAAATAACTATATCAACATAAAGTTGAAAGGAAAAGAATTTATAGGTTTGCATATTCTTCAATCATCATCCTTCAATAAAACAATTCATCCTTAGATCTTAAAGAATTTCAAAATAAAAATAGTAAATCACAATCCTTATGCAGATATGTGTATATGTATCCATATGTGGATATTTATCTGTATCCGCATTCATAATGCAGATATTTGTTTCTAAAATAATATTCATCCATAAACAGATATCTGGATTCGTATCCAGGTTTTAAAAATATATACATATCTAAATCCGCTACCTTTTCAAAATCTCTGTCTGAGTCCGTATCCGTACTTGCCTGGATGCGGATTTTACATCTCCGAACACACACCTTTTGTGTATGCGGATTTCCACAAATTATCCACATTCATTTGCACCCCTAATACATAGCCCCTTGTATGTAATGAGCAATCAACTAAACAAAATTAGGTTACAATTTGAACAAATAACCTTCGATGTTGATCTTATACAATCTAATATACATATCTTGCATATAAAAGCTAATATACATATCTTGCATATAAAAGCTCAAAATTTGCAATGTGATTGAGACAATGGCATTCTTTTGCTATTTAAAATGTTGTTGGAGCATTTGAGAAGTGTCCTGAAGTGTCCCAGGCTCATCTGGCAAATGAAAAACCTAAAATATGAAATGTTGTGATAAGGACATTGGTAGCACTGGTGCTTGAACCGATCATGGTTTGGTGATCACAAACGCTTGGTGGTATACAATGTGTTGCTTGTGATCCTAGTACAGTTCGTTAGCTTGGTATCCTATCACATGAAAGGGGAGGTTGTTGAGGTGTTCATGTGTGAATATAGTCATGCATGGGAAAGTGAATGAAAATTTAATGCACTTAAGGGGCTGTTTGGTTGCAAGGAAGTGGACGGAAGTAAGAAAATAGGGAAGTATAATTGCTCACTTTCCTATCTATCCAAACACCGAAAAAGGAAAATAAGGAAACCCCTTTTCTTTTTCTCTTTTCTCTTTTACACAATTATTTCCTCACTTTCAGAGTGCTACAGTTAATTTTGTGATCATGTAAATCTCATTTGTAATAAGTTGTATCACAAAACAGTTAATTTTTTGATCATGTAAATCTCACTTGCATTCTAATTACAGTCCATTTTTTATTTTTTTAAATTAAATTTTATTTTAATATTATTTTACGGTCAACTTTGTGGTTAACTTTTCCACTTCCACTTTCACATTACGATCCAAATACCGAAAAGACAAAATATTTTTCAAACCACACTTCCCAATAACATCCAAACACTGGAAAACTTGCTAACCAATTCCCAAGTTCCAAAGGGAATTATTAACACTTCCTCAATTCCTCAATTCCTCACTTCCTCACTTCCACCCTCAATCAAACAGGCCCTAAATAGAAAGTTCGGGCAAAGACCTACTTGAAAGTTTGTGCAAAGACCTACTAGCTTAAGGTTGCGTCAAAAGTGGTCCATTACCATATTAAAGGTTCATGGTACTACTGAGGTGGCCGGTGTTTCTCATGAACACTTTAAAAGCGAAGGTATTTAAGAATAGAGCATATAAAGAGGCATAAACAATTTGGAAGTAATGTAAAGCAATTTCAGCTTATGTTTTTTTTCCTTTTTGTCTTCTCTGTTGCTCACAG
This sequence comes from Agave tequilana, assembly GCA_038442645.1. Classification (NCBI taxonomy): domain Eukaryota; kingdom Viridiplantae; phylum Streptophyta; class Magnoliopsida; order Asparagales; family Asparagaceae; genus Agave; species Agave tequilana. The sequence continues at coordinate 28,704 of JAVJIF010015111.1, read as the reverse complement.
ATCATCAAAAAGATACATATTAGCATTCGTTTATATAGTATCCGCATTACAAGTTTGGATGGAGAAACTACACAACTTACGAGTTACTTTTCATTGTGGTTGAGTTTAAGTGATTAGAAAAGAGGGAAATTCATCTTTATTATTCATTTTCTTTTTGCTCACAATTTATTGAATGAGCGTCTTTTAATAGAGTTCATTATCATATATTGGATTCTATGAGCTTATGGGGTTATTTAATATATAACTTTTCTATTCACTTGCCTTTAAACCAAATATCGTCAGGAGTATTATTTTACTAGACTTTCGGGGATGAGCAAATGCATGTGGTGATATCCTTATTTGTTATAAGGCTTTTGTTTATTTCAATATTAAATTGGTTTGAAGTAGGTATTTGAATTGAGAGGCAACTGATTAAGAAGACTCTCTCGATATAATAGAGATAGTGAAAGTAGAGATAAGAAATTGAGATTCACAATGCCCATGCTTAACTAACTCTCTAATGTCTTATAATTCTCAAATATCTTAGTTAATTGTAAAATAATTGCACTTTTATATGAAAATCATAAGGTATCCTTATCCCAAAATATATGCATGATATTCAATTTAAAAATGTTGAATTTTTTTGTAGGATGGAAATGCAAAATGCATGGAAGCCATTAATATATAAAGAAGGTCATGCAATTAAGATTTTACCATGGCTTATTTGTAAAATTCAAAGTTATAATAACTATCAATAAAACTCAAAGTCACTGGTGGGTTCCGCATTTTTAAGGCATCATAAGGAGCCACTTTAAATTTTTTATTATATTATTTTAATGGAAGAACTGCCTTGGACCCTCATTTCATTTGTAAGGGGAGATTGTTTAGTGGGTCCCACACAAATAGTGTTTGGTTCGAGGCGGTGACAAAGTGCCCCCCTTTATTTTGTTCTTTTTTCTCTTGTTTGGCCGATCGGCTACACTTGTATAGTGCGTAGGGGTGCAAATGGATGCAAAAAGTGTGGATCCAGACATCTAAATTTCGTATATGAGCGCATACAGATTCGGATTCGTATGCGGTTTTTAAAAACGATGCGAATGCGGATACAAATACTGATAGCATTTTTAAAATGCGGCCGTATATTTAATAATATTATAATTATATATGGAAAATGTGTTTGTACCTTATGTCTTATCAAAATTATTATTTTGCCCCCGCTTTAATGTTTCTTCGTCATTGGCCCCTTCTTTGTATGTATCATCTTAGTATACCTTTATATTACTTGACAAATATCTTTTGCACATTTTAAAACTAATTTACCCTTGTCTTCTTTTATGAAAATACCCTCCATTAAGAATTTATTTTGTTTGTCTTGTAAATTTTTTTCCTCTAATTTTAGGTTTAACTCATGAAACCAAGTTCTCAAGCTGTCATCTGAAAAATATAATGTTGAAGAATGATAAATAGGCTATTTTTAGTTAAGATAAATAGGCATTTTATATTTATTTTAGTTTAACATAAATTGTGATATAAATATATTTATTTAGCTTATTCATAGCCATATCTGTTTTCCACATACCCAATTCGTATTCGTGTCGAATTCACTAATATCTGATCCACATTCGATATTTGATTTTGGCAGATACGGATATCAATTTTTCACATTCGACAATATTTGTATTTGTGTCTGAACGTTGGAAGCGGATACGGATATAGTGAAGGCAATATCTGATCCCGTATCCGTTCCGTTTGCACCCTTATTAGTGCGCCCATGTGAAGCCTCTCAAACCCTTCTTTGTATAGTAGTAGAGATGGATCATTTGTAACAAATTATGATTGCTTTACCTTCATTTTCATTAAATTCATGTATTTTAGCTTTTATGCTATTGTTTCTTTCCAAGCCATACAATACCATTGATCTGTAAACATTTCATGTTATGGGTTATACGTAGTTCAATTTTTACCTAATTTCATCATTTTTTGTCCCGCTTATGCCTTCTCGATTGATGGGTGCTTTTCATTTTCCTTTTCTGTTTTTGCTAGATTCTATATTAACTACAAGTTAATGAAGAAAAGAGTAAAGCAGTATGTTCAGCAAACTCAACAAGGTAGAAAGAATCATGACCAGATTTACAAAGGGTTCGCAAGGATGCTAGATGACCAGGTAATGGAGTAGTTTATGTACATTTACTTACAAGTAGTAGTGCCACTGCTTATTAAAGTAACCACTTGAATGAGTGGTTAATTGGTTATCGCATGTATTGTGCTGTACTCATTCTTCCATTTTCTGAATCATTTACATGTGGGACAGACACGTCTATTTCTTTATTTAGGTAGAAGTATCTAAAGACTCGTGCTGAATGTATTATTTGCTAAAACATTATATGCAAGCGTGAATGTACACATTGTGCATTGGATCTAAAAGCACAAATTTTCATGCTGGTGTCTGGATTTTGAGTTGACGCTTCACCAGAACATCCTTTGATCAATGTTCTAAGTGTGGGATTTTGGTGCCATGGCAGGTGACGAAATCCCATGTTTGATGTCAGATATTGGGGATATATCAAAAAATTTAGTAAATGTCAGGCGGATGGGATATATGTCCAAGATGTCCTAAATAGTGCAGTTTTAATGAAGTAGTAATACATACATAAATTATATAACAACTACATAAAACATGTTTATGGTGCACTTACCTTAGCAATTTACAAAATTTGAAATGGTGGATGTTGCGCTATAAGATGCGTATAACTATATATCATACATGCAAATAGTGAAAACTTTAATGTAAATGATATCTTAATTGTCAGCAACCAAATAAAATTATAAATTAAATGTAAAAGTGTTAAAAGAAGACATATGCATGTCACATAACTGAACAAGCATACTAGAGATGAAAAAATAGAGGCAGCATTATAAGTAACTAGAATATTACACATGTGATGCATGTGTTAAGAAAAACTCCAAATATCATGATAGGAAGGAATGTAGATGAAAAATCCATTTAGATGAAATTAAGAATTTAAATACTTATATATTCTCCAAATAAAATTATAATATTCATTAATTAAGTAGTCAAACATTTAATAAATAACTTTTAATTTGAATGGTATTTTTCTAGTTGGGAACCAAATAATAATAAGGTTTAATGAGAGAGTAATATAGAGTTTGATGTTAATTGTAAAATAACGTTTTAATTTTTTATTTGTTTAAATATTTAAAGAGAGACATGAGAGTAGACCGTGAGGCGACTCTGGAGACTGAAGAGTTCACGTTAAATAGTAGAGAAAAACATAAACAATAAAAAAATGAACTATCGCAACACTTATGATTCATGTGCAAAATATAATGTCGGAGATATATCGGGCAAAATATCGGTGACGTGGGGTCACAGGGACATTGATTGGGAAAAGATGAAAGATATATCTACATTCATGTAAACGACATGTCGGGACATGTCGATGACATTTAAAACAGTGCCTTTGATTGTTGATCACTTGATCATATCTAACGCGACAAAACTTCCTAGAAACTAGCCACTTATTTTTTTAACTCCTTTACAATACTCACCTTTAATTTGAACATAAGCTTTCTAAGCTATTAACCCATAATAATTTATCTTCTACGTCCCAGGGTTTTTGTCTTTTTCTTATGGTCTAAACTCCTGGTATTACATACTTCATCAAATTAATGCCATGTTTGTCAAAGCAAGGGTTAGTTATATATAACCTATCTAAATCATTGCCACTAACATATTTACCCATATTCAAATATGTGCATACGAATCTTTATTTATGTATATAACTACGTAATACACACGTGTGACACACACATGCATATAGATATATACATACATATATTCATAAATATACGTATGTATGTATCTCTCTCTCTTTATATATATATTTATATATATATATATATATATATATATATATATATATATATATATATATAGGGTTACTGTACCTCAGCCGGCAGGCTGAGAGAGTTTCTCAGCCGGCAGGACGTGGCTACATCATACCCACACACCTGTCATAAATTTTGGCGGACAAAAAGATGAAAAATCCCGCCCAATTTAATGTCAGTCACCTCAACAATGCATCTTCCGAAAATACCCTCGGTCACATCTTTTTACCTTATGTAAAAAAGTTGCCTTTCTCAAAAATTTTCATCTCTAAAATTTCACCCGATCATTTTGATCCAATTAGTTCTTTTGTTTCACAAATTTGATCCGTTTTTTAAAAATATATTTGCAACACATGGCGCCAAAGAAATCATCCGCCGAAAAAGGTAATAGAAAAAAGATATTTTTCAAAAATTTTTAGGGTTTGGTATTTTAATTGTTATAATTTTTTTCCAGATTTATTTCCGTCTGAGTCTTTTTTATTTTTTTTTTAAATCTTTGGACCATGTTCGCACATAAGAAAGAGATTTTGAAACTTTAGAGGACGAATAAATTTTTAAATTTAAAAATTTGTAACACAAAGATAAAGGTGTATTTTTTTCAAGTTTTTTTCATTTCATTCTATTTTTAGTTTCTCGCAGTATTTTCGAAAAAGTGATTTATATGTATGCGACCTTGATAATATTTTTTTAAATCTAATTATTTTCATACACTTTATGTCGACCTCGGTCGCAGTTGTTAAAATTTTGTTTTCAAATCTGTGTGTCTCAGGATTTTTTTTGGACTTTTCAAATTTGACGAATGCGACGCTGGTCGCAGTATATGAAACTTCCTTTTTTTTTAAACATACTGAAGACATCGGGTCGCAGTTGTTTCAATATTTATGTAGTGTTTTGCGACCATGGTCGCAGTGTATTTAACGTCATTTGTTTCATCATTCCTGGGTCGCAGTTGTTTATTTTTGCACTGTAAACTTATGCGACCTTCGTCGCCGTGTATACCCTGGTCGCATTTCTTTATGTTTGCACTGTAGATAACTGCGACCTTGGTTGCAGTGTCGACCAGAATCGCTGTAACAGTTTGTGTTCGAACTGTAGTCTTATGCGACCTGGGTCGTAGTATAGACCAGGGTCGCAGTAGTTTGTGTTTGCACTGTAGATGACTGCGACCTTGGTCGCAGTGTCGACCCGGGTCGCATTTCTTTATGTTTGCACTGTAGATAACTGCGACCTTGGTCGCAGTTTATTAAAAATAATATGCTTTTTACTCACTTATAATTTATAAATAATCATTGGTCTAAACTTTTTTATTTTTCTTCATCTATAGGTAAACAACAGATTAAGGTTCGTCCACTGAGATCAAGCCTAAAACCTATGTGCGAGTTCATCAAGAAATTTAAAAAGTACATTCAGGCAGATTTCGTAGAGGCGATCAAGAATACCCCATTTGGCCCAATCTTCATGGCCTTCTATAATGAGGAATTTGGGGGTGAAAAGGCTCTGAAATCAAACGTTGCGGTATTGAGAATTTTAGACAAGTATGATAGGGATACAAGGACCTTTAGAATTGGGGGCAAACAAATTGAATTAACAGTGGAGGATGTTGCCCTCACTTTTGGCCTACCTATCAGTACCTATCAGTGGAGCAAATTTTGTTATGAATAAGACATGTACGATGAAAGACAGAGGGGTTATAAAACATTATTTTCCCGATATAAAGAAGATCACAAAAGTATCTATTGAAGAGGCTTTGGACGATCTTCTGGTCAAGAAAAAAGGATGAGGGGTGAATTAGATGTGACACAGGATGAACAGCTTGAGCAGCAAGTGACTTTAAATGAAATTATAAGAGACATATAAAGACTTGCAGCTCAAGACTTTACCACATTAATCATCCTATACATGTCGGTCACTCTTTTCTTCTCTGGCAGTAAATGCACGGTGCCGTGGTACATTGTGGAACAGATTGCCAATATGCAGCTGATGAGGACAATATGCTGGGCTAAAACTGTTTGGCAATTCCTGATTGAGTCAATGGACATCTTCAGGCACACCACGTACGAGCTGCAAGGATGCTCCGTGCAAATTATTGTACGTACAAATCTCATATTTGGCCAACATTGTATGAATTTTACCCCAAAAATTGTGAAAAATTGTGTAAACTAATTTAATTTTCCATTTTTGCAGTGTTGGCTATGTGAGAGGGCTCCTATTTTTGAGCCGAGGTCTGATTTGGAGGACATAACCCCACGCGCAGTAAGATGGAACCTCCAAAATATTAGCAGATCTCTACTTGAAGTTGATCTAAATGAGATTGACAGGAATATTGTAAGTTAGACTTCTTTTTATGTGCAGTACAAATAAAATGCGACCATATTCGCAGTATTGAGCTGCACTTTTTGCAATTCGTTTTGTGCCTGACAAACATTGTGCGACCATGGTCGCATTCTCCTGAAAATTCCTTTTACATGAAATGCGACCATGGTTGCAGTGTTGAGCTGCATGTCTTGGCAGATAAATTTGTGCAGGACAAACATACTGCGACCATGGTCGCATTCTTATCATAAATACTGAATAAATAAACTGCGACCATGGTCGCAGTATAATTATTTCATTGTTTTATTTTAAACTTACCTTTTTCTGTTTATTTTCAGATTTTGAGTCGAATGGCCAACATCTCTAATGCTGAAAAAAATATGGTTGGCCTTCCTGTTGAAGGGGAAGAGGAGGAAGAAGAAGAAGAAACAGAAGATGAAGAAGAAAATGAAGAAGAAGAAGAAGAAGGCCATACATATAATGAAGCTGACATCCCGGCGAAAAATGAGCCAGAAGCGGTTGAAACGAGTGAGCAAGAATCATCTTTTACAGGTTATTTGCCACCACCACGGGATGATCAAGCTGAAAAGATAAAAGAGTTGAGGTCTCAAAATCAGCACTTGAGAGAATATGTTTCTCAGCTTGAAAAAAAATTGAAAAAATGGAGACTGAGAGCAGACTCAACGCTGAATTAAAAATAAAAAGGAGAGAAAAAGAGAAGAAGCATTTTGTTCACATCACAGAACCTCAGATACGAGGAAATAGCATCAGCCCAAAAAATGCTTCTAAGTGTGCCCGCGTTATCGACTTCACTTGAAAAGAAGAATTCTGGATCGGTCTCAGCTTTCTCTTGAAAATATTTGATAATAGTAATAAACTCATGACCGCAGTTATTTCTACGTTGACGAGTAAAATCAATAACTTGTTGCGGGCTCACTTCTTCACAGCATTCTCCCTGGCTCATTGCATTCACAACGCGGGAAATATTTGAAGGCCGCATTCTCACATCAACCAGATTGCTCATAATGCTTCTGCTAATCTTTGAACGATGAGTCTGGTGAGAGTAATGGTGATGTATCTTATCCGGGCTTGACAATTCATGTGAATGAGTATCAACAAATTTTGTGATAACCCAATATCTTCTTTCAAAAAATAAACGAAGACGGACATGCATCTCAGCAGGACAAGCTACTCTAGTGTCAATTCGACGATGCACTATAAGCCCCTCTTGTTTTTGTCACACAACTTCTTCACACTTTCCTTGTTGCAGCAAAATTTTCTGCAAATAATCTTATAAGGAGGCTTCCGTGACTTATCTGTACCTTTTCTTCTCACGCTAAAACCTCTATTCCTTGCAAAAGAATTGTAGAAATTGTATGCTTCCATATCCGACAGGAACTGTTTCCCTATAAACTTATCTGAGCTTCCAGACATTTCTCCATGTGCATTCATATCCTACAAAAAACAATTACACGAATTACATGAATATAAATATTTTTTAGATACACACGTCTAAAATATAAGTTATATAACTGCGACCAAGGTCGCATAAGAGATGAAATCTATATTACTTCTTATTAAATACTGCGACCAAAGTCGCAGTTATCCGTATGAGAAGAAATCTATATTACTTCTTACTAAAGACTGCGACCTAAGTCACAGTTATCCGTATGAGAAGAAATCTATATTACTTCTTACTAAAGACTGCGACCTAAGTCGCAGTCACAAAAAAAGATTTCACATACGAGATGAAATCTATATTACTCCTTATTAAAGACCGCGATCTAAGTCGCAGTTATCCGTATGTGAAGAAATCTATATTACTCCTTACTAAAGACTGCGACCTAAGTCGCAGTTATCCGTATGAGAAGAAATCTATATTACTTCTTACTAAAGACTGCGACCTAAGACGCATACCAAAAAAAAAGATTTCACAGCCGGAGATTATTTTCAAATAAGATTGCGACCGAATATTAAAACGGTCGCATTTCTGAAACTTTAAAACATGTGTTTTAGGTCGCAGTACCACATAGACTAAAGAGAAAAATTCAATATTTAAGAAATTGTTTTAAAAAATTGAAACAATTAAAACCTGTTGATCGGCATGCAAAGATGTCAACCATTCAAGATTTTTAATATTCTGAGAGAAAGTAGAACTAGATGCAATATCTTCCATATTTAGATCGCCAGTAGACTGCTCAGACGTCAACATTAAATATTTTGGAGAAAAAATTGATCTGAAAAGATTTTATATTTTCAGAAAAAAGTTTATCGCAGGCTGAAAAGGAGAACCTAGATCTGACAAAGAGAGGTAAGAAAATAGGGGGAAAATAATTTATAAACAATAACCTAAATCCTATAAAGAGCGACAAAAAAGGGGAAAAAATAATAATAAACAATAACCTAATTCTGACAACGTGCGCTCCAAAAATTGCCTTTTGGGCAAATAATAATAAACAATAACGAAAGTTACCGAAAGAGTAGCTTTTCATAAGGGGTATTTGGTAATTTAAGTTCTTCCTATAAGCGGGCCGCAAGTTAGTGGGGTGACAAAATTGAGCCACGTCACCGCAGGCTGAGAGAGTTCTCTCAGCTGCAGGCTGATATACATTTTTCTATATATATATATATATCAGTGTTATTGAAGCGCGAGGCGCAGTGTGAGGCGCAAAGGATCTAGTGCACACGAAGCGCAAGGTGAGGCGATTGCCTCACTTCAATGAGGCGCATATTTTTTCTTTTTGCATGGATGTATTATGAATGTATTCTTTTCTATGTATAGTTGTATTATGGATTTCTTCTTTGTATGAATGTATTCTTTTTTTTGTATTGATGTATTATGGATGTATTCAGTGAGGCACATACTTCAGTGAAGCACATGATTATGGATATTCTTTCTTTGTATTTTAAGATAATGAAAAATGCACACTAAAAATGCACTAAAAATTTACAATAAAAAAATCACTAAAACTATATACTAAAAATGCATCAGAGATAGATCTCTCTCTCTTTGTTTCTCTCTCTTTATTTCTCTCTCGTTCTTCCTCTCTCCTGGTCTCTTTCTTCTTTCTAGCTCTCTCCCCCTCTTCCTCTCTCTCTTAATCTCTCTTTGTCTCTCTCTTCTCTCTCAGAATTGAGAGATCTCTGTCTCTGAGAGGGAAGAGAGACAGAGAGAAATCAAGAGGGTTGAAAGAGGGGGAGAGAGTGCTTATTTGGCGACGACGACGAAGGCGATAGTGATGAAGGCGACGACAACGAATGCGGGAGCCCCTCTACCCTAGATCGGGTTCGCTTGCAATAAGAAGGTTGATTTTTTTTCATTTTTACTTTTTATCTAACTTAAACGGGCTGAATTACCCGCAAAATTGGCGGGTTGTAACCCGACCGGCCCCACAAACAATAAATGCATAGAGGCGATCGCCTCGCGCTTCGCGCTAGGCACACGCGACATTCGGGCGCGAGCCTCGCGCTGCCCGCGCGCCTTGCCTGCGATGCGGGGCGCATTGTTGCGCCTCGCTTCGTCTCGCGCCTGAGGCGCATCACCTCGATCGCCTCTAACAACACTGATACACACACACTTAGGTACATGCGGAAGGATTCGAGCCCAAATTCTTCTCACTCAAACTCAATCTCATGACATTCAACTACAAGATCCACTCTGTTGAAGTTGATCTACATTGTCTAAAGTATTTAAAAACAAAAATCAAGTATTTTGAATATTTTTTTCATCCATCTAGTAGGCACAAAATGAACGACCAAAATAGTGAGTTGGTTAGTTTAATGGTGTATAATATTTGAAACCTTACAAAAATTGGTGTGTGAAATTTTTTAAATGTTTAGGTCATGATCAAACGGTCGGATCGAGACTTTATATGTTTAAAGATTCGAGCTCGAATCCTTCCGCCTGTACCTAAGTCTCTCTCCTCTATATATATATATATATATATATATATATATATATATATATATATATATATATATATATATATAGAAAGAGAGAGAGAGGAGAGAGGGACTTGTGTCATTTCAGAAGGATTCGAGGCTGAATCCTTCTCACTCAAATATAATCCTACAATATCCGAATGCAAGATCCACTCTGTTGAAGTTGATCTACATTATTTCAAGTAATTAAAAATAAAAAATCATATATTTTGAATACTTTTTACCATCTATCAAGTAGGCACAAAATGGATGACTAAAAGTAGCATATTGTTTAGATCTACGTCTTTAGACATACAAATCTCGATCTGACCATTTTTTCATGATCTAAATACTTCAAAACTCTCACACACTAATTTTTGTTAGATTTCAAATATTCTACATCGTTAACTCACCAACTCACTGTTTTGGCCGTTAATTTTGCGCCTTCTTGATGAATGAGCAAAAATAATCAAAATACATGATTTTTTATTTTTAGTTACTTGAAATAATGTAGATCATTTTCAATGGAGTGCATCTTGCATTCGGATCTCGTAGGGTTGTATTTAAGTGGGAAGAATTCGGCCTCAAATCTTTCCGGAATGACTCAAGTCTCTCTCTCTCTCTCTCTCTCTCTCTATATATATATATATATATATATATATATATATATATATATATATATATATATATATATATATATATTCCCTTTAGTTGTGGCGGATGGCTATGGTTCTCTCCCTCTCTATTAGAGAGAATAGGTTGCGAGAATAGTGACTGGTTTGTTGTGTATTGTAATGTGTGTCCTTGATTTTAGTAGTCATATAATCTCTTACTTTCAAGAATATATATATATATATATATATGTATATATATTGAAAAGTAAGTAATTTCATTAATAACCATTAGCGTCTCCTTATATTGGTTATTAATCAAATTACTTACTTTTCAGTATGCACACACACATATCTTTTAACAGTGCAAACATACATATATACATACATAATACATGTACACACACATACATATATACTTGTGTGTGTGTGTTTTTTTTTTTTTTGGGGGGGTGGGGTGGGGTGGGGTGGTGTTATGCAGGTCGTCTTTATCAATCCCTATCTCTTTCTACCTGTGTATCTATTGCAACTTATGAAATGTCCAGTTGGATTATATATGGACCATTTATTTGTTTGTCAAAGTACAGTTGAACCCAGCCGAAGAGAAGATTTACCGAATTATCACATCTTAAAACATTTAAATACTTGACGGTTCTATCTATCAGCTCGTCATCAGTGGATTAGATGGCTGCATTATGTTTGTTATTGGAAACCAATTTGTACACTGACCAGTTGACACGCAGATAAGATATCCCAAGAAGATTTTTGGTTTCTGGATTTCTCAGATGAATAAATCATAATGAAAAAATATGGTTATTCCATTTACATGGATGGCCATGCACCATATTGCCTTGGACCATCATGAACTACAAGCCATTCTAAATTGTCCATTTCCTATTGGAACCTCAATCCAAATTCCACTTGACCAAGAAAGAAAGAATCAAGTTGCAGAGGGATGATACCATTTCGTTGGTGATTGCCTGTATCAGTTGGTCATGGTTCAAGTACTTATTGGTCATCTTGTTGTGTCTTAAATAGTTAATTGTAAGCTTCTCTTCTATCTTAGCTTCTGTTATCTTCTTTTGTTTCTGCAGATTGAAAAAATTGTCCTTTTCCTATTGGAACAACAAGGAATTCTTGCAAGCAGAATTCAAGAATTGAGAGAGCAACACACGGTGCTTTTAGAGCAGCCAGATATATCACGGATTTGTGAGCTAAGGAAAGCATATAGAGCTGTGGGACAAGATCTTTTGAAGCTTCTTAGGTTTCTTGATTTGAATGCTACTGGCATCAGGAAGATTTTGAAGAAGTTTGATAAGCGATTTGAGTTTAGATTCACAGACCATTATGTGACAACTCGATCAAATCATCCTTATTCTCAGATACAACAGGTTTTCAAGCATGTGGTAATCTCTCTTATTCTGACTTTAGTTCCATTTTAAATGAAAAGGTCCTCTTCTTGTCACCTTATTTTATTCGTTCTTTCTCATGCTCATGATGATAGCATTTGCTTCTGTTAATGCTTAGTCCTCCTGTGCATAGTATGGATAGAGTGATACCCTTTTAAAAGGAAATTTACTTTCTCTAAAGTGATCCTTTTGAATATGCAGGGAATTGGGGCAGTTGTGGGTGCCTTATCTCGCAACCTTGCAGATCTTCAGGATTGTCAAGGAAGCTACTTATCAATTTATGATCAGCCATCAGTTGCTCTGACGGTATTATGTTTCTTTTCTCTTATCATTTATCTATATGGATCCCAATTTAATAAATACATTGATACTATCTACCTGTTCTGGATGCAGGACCCTGTCATTGATTCAATAAACGCAGCAGTAGATAGGCTGACAAATTCAACAAATTTCCTTCAATTTTTAGGACAACATGCTCTTATTATTCAAGAGGATATATCTGGTTCATCAGAGGATCAAGTTGATAATGAAAGATATCACTTTATCTCTCTTCTCTTGAACTTGGCAAACACTTTTCTTTATATGGTCAACACATACATTATTGTCCCAACAGCAGATGATTACTCAACGAGCCTTGGAGCGGCAGCTACAGTTTGTGGCGTAATTATTGGGTCAATGGCTGTTGCACAAGTTTTCTCGTCACTTTATTTTAGTGCATGGTCAAATAAATCATACTTCAGACCTCTTATATTCAGCAGCATTATGCTGATTCTGGGAAACACATTATATGCTGTAGCTTATGACCTTAACTCTATTGCAATTCTTCTTATCGGTCGTCTTTTATGTGGGTAAGTAGCATTACTTGTATCTGCTATGAAACTGTAGAAATTTTCATGTGCTTCTTATTACTTTTTATTGCTCATATCATTGACTTTGTTTGTGATTCTTATTACTTCTTTATTACACATATCATTGACTTTGTTTTATATATGCTGCTTATTACTTCTTTACTCCATATATCATTAACTTTATTGGATACTAAAACTCTTCATGTTAGATAGCCATGATGAGTTATATTTATGTAGTATATAACTATCCAGAAATATATTTGTTGAATTCAACTGAATTGTATATGTTATTGATGAGGGCGATGCTCGAGAATGTATGGGCACTACAATTACACAATAAGGAAACTCTTGCTCCAAATACACCTGGTATTTAATCCTAGTCCTATCTTTAACATGCCGTCACGAACTAATGATGAATGAAATATTGTGAGTTAAGATAAAAGAAAAATCTGAAAAACCTGAAAACTAATGTCAATCCCACATGATGCTACAGAACTTGTATTCTTTAATACCCCTCGCAAACCGATGATGGTGATGAAACATTGAGAGTTTGATGAGTATGGATGCCGAGAAGAAAATGTCAGACGGTTGAGAGCATCTTCTGGAGAAGAGATCTATACTGGATACAGAACCAAGAACAAAGTAGTTGCTGCAAAGATGGATTTGGATCGGGAGGCAACACCTTTTAAAGATTAACCTGAGTTTCTTTCATGTGTAGCAACCAGACTATGAGTTTATAAGTCTTTCTATTATAAGCAAGGTAGACTTTACAACCTATGAGGTCTCTTTCATATAAAGTGAGGCGAACATTGAAATAGTACGAATTCTGTCAATAGAAATGAAAACCATGATATCCATAGTAGAAGTAGACAAGGAGAAAGACTATCCGAGGTGAAACAATCTGCAAACAAACAGTGATAGGAGAGCCTGAAAAGAGAGGAACAAGAGTGAAATTGTGGATGAGCAACATTATCAGAAGTGGATGAGGGTGACATATTGGTGCGCCCAGAAGATGGGAAAAGAGACTAGTCATAGGGGAGAGACAGATAGGTTTTGAGAGATCCCAAACTCAACAAAAGAAGAGATTTAGAGATTATCTTCAAACACAATAGATGAGGAGGTTTTAATAGACTCTTAAACTGAACAAAAGAGAAAATGAGATTTTGAGAGATCTTTAAACTTAGTAGTAGAAGAAGAGGCGTTGGTGATATATGAGAAAAGACGCTAGGAAAGATTATTCAAAAGAGAGGAAGTGATCGCCATTGAGATGAGAGGTGCTTTATGGAGAGCGTGAAGGAGCCTGAATAGGGCCCTTGGTTGAAATTGTCAAAAATAGAGAGTTTGTGCTGATGATGTCAGCCGTGAGAAGAAACTCATTCTTGCATTGGTTTGGAAGCAACGTCAACAGAGTGAAGGAAGTTGGTTTTGACGAGTTTGCTAGCATGGAGAAGAGGAAAATTTGTTCGAGAGCCTAATGATGTGGTGGCTGGTGGTTTGGAGAGTAAAATGAGATAGTCCTCACACCGGAGATGTCAAAGAGCTGAAGAGAACATCAAGAACACAGCGAATATCAAAGGACTGGAACATCTCTTTGAGCCACTTGCAGAGGAGGTCGTCGCTGGAGCCAAAGGAGGAGACTTGATATGGAGGAAGATGCTAGAGAACACAGGATCTAGCAGTGCCAAAGAGGGAGTGAAAGAATGTTGGCAATGATGAGATAGATTATCAGATGCAACATGAGTGATCCTTGGTGACAACAATACTCGTCCGCACATCAGGGAAGTCAAGATTCGGTTGCTAGTTGTGGTTAAGTTAGGCCTGATGTGCTCGATCACCTAGGGTTGCAAGTTAGGAGGAATTTCAGTCACAATCAACATCGAAGTCTGTGCGAGATTCGAACATGGTGATTAATGAGTGGTCGGAGAAGGAAACAACATCGAGGCATCGATGGTTGTTGATGATGGTGATCTAACAAATTGGAACGCATTGATGGGAACAATTGTTGTTTTCTTTTGTGTGAGAGATGATGTCAAATTGTTGCCACAACAGAGGCATTCGAACAAGGATTTTGCAGGAAGCATGCTTATGATTTAGAAGCATGCACTTTTGATTCTCTGATTGAAGGCTTACATTGGTTATTGCACAGGTCAGAGGAGCTTGATTGGGCCACGTCTCTACTCACATCAAAGGACCTACCAAGATCAGAATCAGACAGTTTGGGTAAGAGTTGGAGATCAACGCGGTGATCTTGGTGGTGATGCAACTGCAACATGAGAGAAATTCAATGACGATGATGATGAGCAGAGCAAAATGTGTCCTGGTGGTACGTGGAGAGTGGCCCGACGTAGGCCGCGCTCACGTAGCGCGTCCTAGCGCAGGCTCGAGAACTACGTGAGGAAGACAATCAGTAGATGAAGATTTTGACAAAAATAAGGATTTTAGAGGATGGCTATAATATCAGGTTAAATCAGTTGAAGAAACTAAACTCTATATGTTATGATGAGGGCAATGCTTGAATATATAGGCACTACAACATTATAAAGAAAGTCCTACTCCTAACACAACTAGTATTATTATCCTAATAATATCCTTCAACAATATTCAATTATGAACATCACATAAACAAAATCTTTCAATTATCAATGTTACCTGGACCAAAATACAACCTTTCCTTACAAGAAAAGTTTGGAAAACAATGCATGACCCTTATGTTAGATGTGATTGACTACTACGTACATTTTTCTTTTATATTAAGGTATTTTCCTACACACATATTTTGGCTTTCTCCTTGCGCTAATTTTATCCATATCTTTTCATCCTATATTTATCCATGTTCCTAAGCTTTCTTCTTACGCTAATTTTATCCATATATTTTCATCTATATTATCCATGTTCCCAAGCTTTCCTTAAACCTGGTGTCCACTAGCCCACTGACTGATTGCCATCTACTTCACTTATTCCATGGGTAGCCTTAGTAGAAATTCTCTTGGGCGGGATAGATCAAGAGCATGGAGGCCTTTATTATATGAACAAATTGTGTTCATCATCTTCTGCATTTTGTAACTTTAGATATATGTCATCCTCTTCCTTTGACTTTTGGCATAAAAGAAATTTTGGTCTCTAGTTCATGACCTCTTTAATTAATATGAATAGGCACACTTGGTAACATTCCTTCTTCTAAAGAATATGAACTAATTCCTTGCACAGAATGGTCTAATGGTTCGTTATTTTAGATCTTTTGCTCTGATTTAGAAGAGAGAACCTCTCTGGTTAATTATTATCTATCTTGCAGTCAATATATTGTACCCTAGCTCTCTTCTTCAGCACATAGAGTAGAAACCAGCAGGGAGAACATATATATTCACATAGCTTTGTTCACTTTCTTCTTCTACTGGTATCAACTATTATTTCAGCAAGAAAATTAGGTGTTTAAGAGCAAGAAAAAGAAGTTGAGTCCAGTTCTTCTCCTTATTGTACTTGTCTCAAGCTATTAAAAAGGGCGTAGCGGGGTAAGAGAGGTCTCCTGAATCATTTTGAGTGAAGAACGTCGATTCCTAAAAAAGGCTCTTCTTTCGAGTCTTTTGTGTTGCCACGATACCATATAGATCTAAGCTCTTTTCCAATCAAAGTATTTTCAGTTCAACAGGTTTACACGCTTTCCCAATCTTCTTGAAAACAGGTACAATATGTAGATATTATCAATTGTATTTATTAAATTGAGATCCATATTGATAATTAACAAGTGAGAAGAAAAATAGTACTGTCAGAGAGCTTCTGATGGTTGATCATAAATTGAAAATTAGCTTTCTTGATAATCCTGAAGATCTGTTAGGTTATGAGATAAGCCACCTACAACCGCACCAATTCCTTGCGTATTAAAAGGGTGTAAACACCTTTTTCCAATCTCAGTATTTTTAGTTTTTCGAGATAATGCTATGATTAATCTCGCAAATATTTGTGGCATTAAAGTGGAGGATAATCAGACGAGATTGCTTAAATCTTGAGAGGGCTAGGTCGCCAGAAGCGGTTAGGTCAAGGATACAGTAAAGTAGGTGAGAGCCCTTTCTCGTCGGTGCTCTGTTTATTTGTTGTAATGAATTTTCTATTTTCAAACGTGCGTGAATTGGTAGACCTGAGAAAAGGGAGAATGGTTTGAGGAGGTCAACCACAAGCGTGGAGCGTCTCCAAAATTAAAATTAGAGGATTCATTGACATGTACCCTTACTGAACTAGGATCGGGTGGTATCTCAGGTTGACGTGTCAAAAATGCTCGAGGCGCACGGGAGGGATTATTATTGGGGTTGACCCAGCTGTTTGTGTTATCACGGACAATTGGTAAGGTCGCTATGCCCTATGTATTGTTGTTACTTGTCTGATGTCTTAGGACAGCTTATCATTGCAATATACGGTCCTAGAAAATGATGTGTAGACCAACCTTTTGGTGGGGCTCAGGTAATGGAACCTAAGACAGCGCCTCCCTTGGGGGGCAGGGGGAATTTAATATTTTCAGGTCCTGTCATGAAGAAAAAGGGGATGGTAATAGGGAAGACTGCATCATCTTTAATAACCTGATTAACAACTTGAGACTTATAGAGTTGGAGGTGCGAGACCGACAAATTCACTTGGTCTAATCTTAGAGATAACTTGTTTGGCAAGGCTAGACAGAATCTTGGTCTCCACATAGGGGCAACTTACACTGATCAGCCCGCGTTACCTCTGTTCAGACCATGTGCATTTCTTCCTCATGATCACAAATATTTTTCTCCTCATTGATCTAGAATTTCATATTTGAAAAGGTCTGGTTGGAGGATGAGTCCCTATTTGCACTTGTCAAAGACTCTAGGCACTGCACATTTAAACAAGATGCATCTAGATCTTTGTGGACAAGTTTTGTAGGTTAAGGAAGAGAGTATCTAGATGGTTAAGCAATATCCTCAAGCATAAAACATATTTCTTGGAAAAGATTGAGTACCCAAAAAAACAAGAGTTCAACCTTCTGTCGCCTGAGGAACTGGATGATGTTTTTAACTACAAGAAAAAGGAAAAATTATCGAGCCAAAGGGAGAGGCGCAAGTGGTTGAAAGAAGACGACCTTAAAACAAACTTCTTTCATAAAACTGCTAACCTACATCAAAATCAAAAATAAGACCTCTAGTATCACTTCAGACTCTGGTACTTGCAAGATTGAAGGGGGCATTGGGGATCTCATTGACAAGGCTTTTAAGAAATCTCTTTGGCTGTGCTAACCTCCATAGATAGACCGCCTCCCAGACCTGTGGGAGCCTAGCCCTTCATCTGCTAATCCTACAGGGCTTGGGGTCTCTGATCATTGAAGGGGATAACAAAATTAGCCATCTCTTAGTTAGGGGCAGAAAACGCGCCGGGCCAGGATGGTTTTCTCATACTTTCCTACTCCATTTTGTTGGGCAATCATTAGGGAGGATTTCTTGACCCTAATTAGGAAATTTGAGGCCGGGAAGGCCCAATTAGAAGTACTTAACTACTTCCTGGTAGTTCTCTGGACTTAACTACTCCCAGATGGTTCTCATTTCGGGGGGTGGGGGGGGTGGGAGACTACGGACCTATTTGTCTCTTTGATCTCTCAAGATCATTTCTAAAATCATGGCCAACCTTCTCAAGTATGTACTCGGGGGCTTGGTGGGAAGATACCAAACAGGCTTTGTCAATGATTGATACATCCTAGATGGACATGGTCTCTGTTGCCCAGAAAATCATTCATGTCTATAACACATCGAAATCAATGGCATTTTTGCTCAAGCTCTATTTTGAAAACGCATATGATCGGGTGGAATGGGATTGTCTTTTGGAGATATTAATGCTTTTGTGGATTCTGTAGTAAATGGATCCAATGTTTTGATCAAATTTTGATTATATTTTGCAGAGCTAAACGTTCTTCAATGGGATTCAGGAAAGAAAATCAAATGTGGTGTGCAGCAAGGAGACCCTTTATCCCCTCTACTCTTTGTCATAGTGGTCAATGGCATGGACTCTATGATTTACAGGCGAAAAAATAAGTAGCTATTGAAGGGGGCTAGGACCATGGTTTCAAATATCAGTCAATTTTGATATGTATCGGTGACATCGTATCAGATTTTGAGGTACCCGATAAGATATTAATCCTAATATCGGCCGATATCTAGGTCGATGTTGCCAATATTTTCGATATTGATGTCCGATATTGACATATTTATATTGAAAATCATTGGCCGAAACTGATACTGATTCCAAGATTTTAAACCATGGTTAGGACTTCTATACGACACCTTGCTAATGGGGAAGTGCGGCTCGGGGGAAGCCATTGTCCTCAAGTGGATTTATACTATTTTGAGTTTTGATTTGGACTTAAGATCAATTTTCACAAAAATTCTCTTCTTTTCTTAGACGGGACAGATATCCAATTGTTCTTTACGGCTGGGATTTTCAACTGCCCCTTGGAGAGGCTCCTAATCAAGTATTTGAGTCTTCTTTTTATAACGAGATCTCCATGAAATCAGACAGGATCATCCTTACTGAAAGAATACAAAGGAAACTTGTGGGTTGGAAAGGGAAATTGTTAACCCTCAGAAGACGTATCACCCTACTTAATGTTATCTCTACACTCTTTTATTTTTTCTCCTTCTATAGATGCCTAGATTGGCGGACATCAAATCGGTAAGATTAGAAGGAGATTCCTACGAAAAGAGGTGTGAGCGTGGAGGGGGTCTACCTTTTCTCAAATGGGGCAGACTGTATATGGCTAAAATGGAAGGGGCCTTGAAATACTCAACCTATCTGTCATGAATAAAGCTCTCCTGAGTAGATGGTGGTGGAGGTTATGAGTGGCGGACGCAGGATTTTTTCACATGTGGGCATGTGGGTGTAATTAAATTTGATAAAATCTCTAAAAGTTAATTAGTGAAATTAATTAGATAAAATCTATGATAATATCTTTGAAATTAATTAGTGAATAAAGAATAGTTAATAATAAGAAAAGAAGAGAAAAAAATGATGATGCTAAGATTTGAACTTTGGACCTTCCAAAATCAAATTTCACAACCAAACCACCGGAGCTAGAATCCAAATATTTATACTTGAGAAGGAAATATACTTACGTAAAGGATTAGCATATAAAAAGATTATAATTCGGTAGAAACTTTCAAAGTTTCTCAAAAATGAGTGTGGACGCACCACTTGGCACTACCTGTATCCGCCCTTGGAGGTTACTCAAGTATCCTGAGTCCCCATGGGCGAAGATCATCTTGCACAAGTACAACAGGAGGAAGAGATCTTGGAACTTCACTCTAGTATGCCTGTAATCAGCTTCTTACTTTTCGAAAGGATTACAGAGGATCGGGGAACCCTTTTTCTCTCTAAATTCCTTCTCTCTGGGTAATAAGGATGAATGAGCTTCTGAAAGGAAAGTGATGGGGGAAATAACACCTTAGTCTATTCCCCATGCTCTATCAAAGGGAGGTTATTCCCTCTGTTAGCTCTGAAAGTTAAATTCACAATGTGATCTTGCAAGAGAGAAGGAATTGGCAGTGACCAAGGGACTACATCCTCTGCGCCCAGGCATTAGAGTTCGTTGACCATTTTCTTCTCCGTTGCTCCTTCTCCAACAAAATTTGGACAATCATCAAAAGAGCATTTCGAATTCGTGGACATCCCTCTCTGTTGCATTTTGTGGTCCTAGTGGCACTATAGGAGAGTGAGGACATAGGGCATGTCTGTCAACATAACAGCATGATAGAGCCACAACCATCCTCGATCAAGAGTTGTCAACATAACAGCATGATAGAGCCACAACCATCCTCGATCAAGAGTTCGGGACATGACCACTGGCTACAGTAGCCCTCGACACGTGGATCTGAATGTTTCCACCAAGGGGAGGATTCCTCTGAGGACAACCCGGAGTGATAGTTGAACCCCTCATGTTATTTTGTACGCCTCAATTCTTCTGTTCATATTATATCTTTTCTGCCTTTTTATTTCTTCTTTGTCTTTTCTTGTACTCTGTTTCGTTAAAAGCTTTTTAATGAATCTCCGAGGGCCCCACACACCGTTTTCCTAAAAAAAGAAAAGAGAAAGAGAACACATAGATATATGTCATATAATTGGTTTTCTAAGTTGTATATTGCTGTCCATGACTCTTGAGACGACCCTACTTTATCTGTCATTTATCCAATAGTTACATACAGGCTTCTGTTATTGCTCATCCACAACTTTTAGCTGACACATTGAAACCTTCCTCTTCCTGTTCACATGTTTAACTCTTCTTCCTATCCCTGAGCGTTTTTTTTAAGAGTTCTACTTATTCCTCTGAGTGTGTTTGCTTCGTATATAGAGTTGAAAATAAACATTCTTTTTACTATTGTTCTGCCATGCTTGCATATTATATTATTATTGTCATCTCGCTTTCTTTTATTATCGAGGTTTTCTCATTTCTTTGAGCTTCAGACTTCGTATGGACACTCGTAAGTTTTTCGTCGTACCATCTCCATGTTCATGTCATCAATATACCACCATGATTCTCCACCATACTGTCAATGTTTATTTTAAGCATACTTATTGCATTGTGGCCTTTCGACTAACTGACTGACAGCCCTGTTAGTTCTGCCACACTTGTCAAGCATCATTATCCCCTTTGCAATTGCCATGTTCACAACTTCTCGACCTCTGTGGCCTTTTGGCTGCTTTTTCTATAGATATTAATTTTTGTTGCTGTTCAGGCCAAAAAGAGAGCTATTATAGGGCTTTATATGCTTCTAATTGGCATCAGACCATGTTCAGGAATTGGCTGACCTTCATCAATGAATAAAATTTGATTTTCTTTTTCCTCTATTTCGTGGAAAGTTTTATATCTCATGCTGCAGATTCTCTAAAATCAATATGGGGGCTGTTCAATGGAGTACTTTAAAATGCATTAGGTTTTTTGTGGCTTCACCCGAGTCTGATATTGATTTTGACATGACATTTGCTTTAGTCTCCAAGATGACCTTGGATGCATTCTTTGTTTGTGCCACAACTCTTGATGACCACTCCTTCAATTACATTAACTCACTTGAAGATGCATCTTTCAAAATTTATGATACAACTACTTGGAATATCCTCAGCCTCTGCACTGTATACACCAGATCTCTAGTCTGGAAACAGGCTCCCTTTCCTGGTTTGGGTATTTAGGAAATTGGCTTTAACAGATGGTTTTGGACCCAAATGAGTATCGCCAGACAATACATTTTGGACCCTAATGAGTATCGCCAGACAATACATTTTGGACCCTAATGAGTATAACCAAACAATATATGTTGCCTTGTCATAAGAATACGTCTTCTTCTTTCTTTGTTTCCTCTTCATGTCAGCTCTGATTGGGCTGGTGATTCAGGCTGGTTAAGTACTGACTAGCTATTGATCCTCTTCCATTGGTGAGCAAAAAAGCAGGATATCTTCTTGTATTTGATGGCCAATGTTGGATATGCTTTATTGTTTGACTATGAGAGAAGTTTGGCTGTGATGTTTGATTGATGACTTTGGGTTTCTATTGCTGTTCTGCTTGAAGTGAACTCTTGTCAGCTGGCATCTGGTGCTCAAAACCAGACCAAACATAATTGAGACTGACTATTGCCGGTTTGATCATCACCAACCCGCTTGCACGCGCAACCTCTGATGTGTTGCCCAGGATGACGTCATAGTATATCCATCGTGCCACATTATAACCCTCTACATAGATACCTTCTCTTATGATCTAATAAATAGATACAAAACTCATTATTCAGATTTCTCATTTTTTCCACTTCCGTGATGTCACACCTTCGGTCTTCAGTATCTGTCGAGTCTTCAGATGAGCACAAAGAGGAAGAGCCCTCAAGTTTGAGGCAGATGAATTCAGTGTCTCTGTACCAACTGATATATAGGATCTGCAGGTTTTAATTTTTTTCATTGGATGTCACAAAATGCATTTTGGCATCAAGCTTTACAACTGCTAAAGCTTTATAACCGACTATCACTTAGGTAGTAACCATACATATGGAACACACTTGTTGGCCAAACAGAGTTGCAGTGTTCCATAGACAAGAGATCTGACAAAGACAATTTTTTAAATTTTTTCTTGTATTACATATTATTTATCCTATTAACTTCTACTGAGTAATGTGTTTCTGTTTGTTATGAAATTTTTTTAAGTTGTGGATACACAACATGCAATTTTGGCAATAGGATGTAGGACGTAACCTAGGGTATAATTGTTATATTCATGTGTATTGACATGCATTCCAGTTAAAAGACACTGCAATGCTTCAACAACGTATATTAGCTACCAAGCCCTAGGGGACGAGCACCCTTTACATAAGATGCTACCCTGAGCTTTTAACGCCATTGTTTTTAAATCGTCTTTATAAATGTGTCGTGAGAATTGAACGTGGATTGCTCTGATATCATATTAAAATCCCTACCACTATACCAAAACTCCGAGGTTGTGGTGAGGGTTGGCGGTAATATTTTAACAGACATGTTGTCCCTCCTGGAATTTAATTGTTTTTTGTTTAATTAGTGTTGAAGATAAGTTGCTTAAAACAGTTCTGTTGTTGATTGCATGAAAAATATATTGTTCTCATCTTTCTTTAGTACTATACTATTGTTTTCAACATTACTTCTTAATGGTTTTACCCTTCTCTCAGGTTGGGTTCTGCAAGGGCGGTTAATCGTCGTTACATCAGTGACTGTGTACCTCTTAAGATTCGCATGCAGGCTTCTGCAGGTTTTGTTAGTGCCAGTGCTCTAGGAATGGCTTGTGGTCCTGCTGTTTCTGGCTTGCTTCAAATTCATTTTAAGATTTATTATATCACAGTTAATCAAAACACATCACCAGGATGGGTTATGACTCTAGCATGGCTCGCATATTTATTTTGGTTGTGGATTTCATTCAGAGAGCCAGTGCGTCACATTGAAGAGAACAATGTGGCTCAGCATTCTGATCCTGGTAAGTTCCATCCAATATTTGCAAGAGGACTTATATGCACATTATACCTATTCTCATGCAAACCTAATATTCCACCTTATCTTACTTTTTTTTTTTTTGAGATTTCAGTTACATTTATGTGAACCAGTCCATAATGCCCCTTGAGCTCATGTTTGCTTCTTGAGCAAAACTTCTTGAATATTTAGAATTTGGAAACCGTCCACATATTACATCTGTTGATTCATGGTTATGATGAGTGATGATGAGATAGAATAAGGTTGATTTTTTTGGAAAGTAGCTCTCCACAAGATGCTGCATAACTTCCAATGGTTAAACAAAAAAAAACTCTGTAAAACTGGAACTTATAATTACGAAGGTGGAAAATGTACTCAGTTGCAAGTATATGAATGCACTGTGTGATGAAAATTAGTATTGTCTGTTTGAATGATTTTTATGATATCCATGCCAAAAGTTAATTAGAGAAGAGAACTACGGTTCTTACTTCGAATTATCATATATATGTGCTTTCTACTTGGATTAGATCATATGCCTGGAGTGAGGTCTTATTCTTCAATTGGTAACTACTTTTTATGGTGTATAAATGACTCACTAGAAAACTGAACACGATTGACTCCATCCAAAGGATGTATGCAAGCCTATCAATTTGACAGGGCTTTGCATAGTAGACATTGACCATATTTTCCACTCAGAATTCTATGTATATGCTTGCTACTTAAGCCCAGTACTTCATTCTCGTAGAAGCTTAAATGGTTGAAACATACAACTTCTCATAAAACAAAGTTATGAACAAATGAAATTTCTTCAACAATCATCATTGTTGATGCTTAATTAACGGCCTATGCATTTTTTTATTAGCAGAACGGGGGGGTGGTGCAGAAGTAGAAAATGGTATTGTTCAACCCTGCTTATAAGTGTGAAAGAACATCCTGATGAGGATGGAGATAAAGAGTGTGATGATAGTGAAGAAGCCCCAGAAGAGTCGCACAAAGCTGCAGCTTCATTTGCTTCTGCTTATAGATTGCTTACACCATCAGTAAAGGTTGTGATTCTCTCCCTTACACATTATTTGATATGTGGTAATTGAAATATTTATGCTTACCATACAATTGACTCATGACATATTAGAACTAGAATATCTATGACATGCATCATTGTAGGTTACCATTGGTTTATTGAGTTTTCTAAATAATTCACCACATTTTTTGTTTTAGCATAAAACATTGACTAGCGTTGTCTTCAAATTGGATGCTAAAATGTTTGAAACTTTTGAGCCAGAGATAAGGCTACAAAGTAATTTAAATTGAAATAAAATTTCAATTAAAATGCTTAAGCTGGTGTTGGGATGAAATGGTAACTGATCTCTCAAGATTTATTTTCAAACTTCTTATTAGTGAGTTATAAAAACGGCTAGTAAACTAGAGAGCGAAGGTTGCAATGGATTTAGCTAGTTGTGCCATTGTTTATTATCCACAGTTTTGTCCAATTAATAGGAAACAACAGAATGCTTTTGACTCAAACTAATGGAATGTTTAAAATAACGATAACGTAATGATAACGTTTTTCTTTTGTTATGTTAATATAGGTTATAACGTAACGCATAACGTAGGTTACGCGATTTAATATGTATTTAATAAAAAATAAATATATATATTATATTTAAGAATTTATATAAATAGGAAAATAATTTTAAAAAATCTAAAATAATATCAAAATAATATATAACACATTTAGCAAGTCTCACAATAATTTTTAGCAAGTATTACAATAATTTTTCACATTCATAAGTTATAATAATTCGGAAACATAACAAATTTTATAATAAGTTTGCAAATATAAGAAACTATAACAAGCATGATAATTGAATTATAACAAGCATGACAACAAGCATGATAATTTTTAGCAATTATCTTTTGATAATATTGTCTCAGCCAATATTTTTAGTAATTATCGCTCTCTGCCCTCTCCGCCTTGATATTTCACTCTCTGCTCTCTCTCTCCGATCTCTTTCTGCTCTCCCCTTCCTGATCTCTCTCTGCTCTCTCTCTCTGCTCTCTTCAGATCTCTCTCACCTCTCTCCTGTGGGAGAGAGCAGAGAGAGATCGGGAGGGGGGAGAGATCGGAGGGGAGAGAGAAGAGAAAGCTTACATGTGTTTCGAGCTTGGAGACGACATCGGCGAGAACCACGACGGAGAACCACCGCTTGGAGATGATGACGGCGAATCACCGCTTGGAGACAACGCCGGCGAGAACCACCACGACGGACAACAACCATTGGTAGGTCTTATTCTTCTTTCTTCTTTCTTCTCGGCACCGACGACGAGGTTGCAGAGACGACGGCGAGCTTGCAGAGGATTTTTTAGCCCTAGACCGAGCGAATTTGGGGGGTTTATAAAATCGACTTGCACTTTAATGTAAGTTACGATGCATTACGTTAATAACGTAACGTAACGAACGTTAAGGGCAAAATAACCATAGAAACATTGTGTTTTTTAGCCCTTTACATAACGATTGGTCGGCGTTAGGTTATATAAAGAGTTATAACGAGTTATATAATGAGTTTTTTAGAACACTGGTAGAGGTTACTTCGAGTCTTCCACCAAGCCCAGATGTAGAAACAAATAATTGTTTCCAAAGTATATTCCACATTTATTTTTTCTTTTCTCGCAGAAGCATCCTTCTTATACATTGGAACGATGTGAATAATGACTCGACGTGGAAGCAGTCCTTCAAATAGCAGTGAACCTCTTAGGTTCAGCTTCAGGACAATTCCAAACTAAATATGATAATCCTCAATATAGCCTCATCAGAGAGGAAGAAAAATCGTTGTGGTGTTGGGAAGATGATAAATGTTCTAGGTGAGGTGTTCTGGCCCTACTGATCATTGTTCATGGTCCATGTATAAGCTATTTTCCCCAAGCCCATTTTCCCATACCTCTCATTTTCATTATTCTTCTTATTCTTAAGTTTTTCCTTTTAAGCATGCACCCAACGAGCCAGCCCAACTCCTTCTCTTTCTTTCAATGTTTTTCTTTTTATCTAAATATTTCAAGCCCAACAACTAAGCCCATCTCTCCTTTCTTTCTCCTATATAAACACATCTCCCTAATCAAATCAAATCCTAAATCCTAACCATCTAATCTTATATTATCTTAATCCTACCTATAGAATCATAACTAAATCCTAATATATCTCCTCCACCTCCCCTCATGCACACTTTTCCTCCCCTGCTGCCCCCGCCAACAACCCCCTCCATTGCCGAGACCCCCACTTCCCTCTCTCCATGTTCGCAACACTTTCAGCATCCTCCCATGATCATGCCATCTCCACCCATCCACATCACAGCCGCCATGTACCACTACTAACCTCCCTTTGCAGAGCCAGACCACAGGCTGCAACTCCTCCGCGGTGCCCACTTCCATCACGTACAATGATGTGATGGGTTCATCCATGATTGTCATGAGCTTTCTGGCCTAGCTGTTTGGGCAGCTGCGAAGGTGGGCAGCTTAGCTGGCAAAAGCATTGCCTAGCCATAGGTCCCATCTTTGTGGATATGTTTTTTCTCTTTTTTCTTTTTTCTTTTTTCCTTTTTGGTTTCAGTTTGGTTTCAGATTCATAAGATTAATTAGACAATTTTATAATTTATGCTATATATGTATCAAGATTTGCAAGTAAGAGTTGGTTTACTTTGAAGGGTGTAGGAGTATCAAACACTTAATTGAGTTAAAGGGCTTTTACTTTACCCAATTTTGGCTAAGACTTGAACACAGAAAGAAATTACAACAGCAATATTTTTTCTGTTGCCTTTTCTTCGTCATCTCTTCTTTCTTGTGTTCTTCTCCTATCTTTCTTCCTTCTTTTCGTCTTCTTTCACTTCCTCTTAAGTTTCTTCTCTTTCTTCACCTCATTTTCCCACTTAATCCTCCATCTCATCTTCCTTTCCTTTGTCCTTTGCATTCTAATCCAAAGTCACTGCCTGCAAGCATAGGCAATCCTTGTAGCTATTTGAAGTACTTGATACCTTAGGCTTATCAATCTAGTAACTATACTAGAATGCTTAGAGCATGGTTCAAAGTCGCGGTCTCGGCCGCCAACTTGGCGGGCACTGAGACAGATCGGTCTCGACAACTCAGATCCATCCGGGCGATACGCGCAAAGTACTACATAAAAAACTCAATAAAAATCTAAAAAAATCATGACAAATCATAAAAAAAGGTAGACATCAAAATTCATGTAAAACAAACTTGTTTTGAGGGGTTAATTAGGGAAATATAGTAATTTGTGGGGTAAATTTAGAAATATGAAATATTTGAGGGGTAAATATGAGAAAACTCAAAAAAAAAAGAAAAAATAATATCTCTCTGGCTCTCTCCCCCCTCACCCGATCTCTCTCTCTTCTCTCTCGCTCTCCTTCTGTTTCTCTCTTCCCCCTCACCCGATCTCTCTGGATCTCTCCTTTTCTCTCCCTCGCTCTCTCCCTCCTCTCGTGCTCTCTCTCCCTCAACCGATCTCTCGATAATCTCTCCCTCTTCTCTCTCGCTTTCCCTTTCTCTCCCTGACCCGATCTCCCTCACTCTCTCCCTCGCCTCTCCCTCTCACGGCGAAGGCGGTAGCTCACGGTGAAAGCGGCGATAGGGGCTCACGGCGAAGGCGGCGATGGGGCTCTCTCTAACTGGTCTCGAGCAGGGGGAGAACAATCGACCCGACTCGGCGATGACTCAGCCGATTCGGCTGAGTCATCC
>JAVJIF010015110.1:0-88447 GCA_038442645.1 Agave tequilana | reverse complement strand
GAAAGAAAAAGTGAAATGGAGAGAAGGAAAGTGGGTGTTTTTATATGTAAGGGTAAAGTTTATTATTACAATTCTTGCCCTCCATTCAAAGCAAAAGAGACGCAAAAATGGAGACTTGCGTCTCCATGCAATGAAGCCCGCGTGGGCTACTAAGCTGGACGCGGAGATTGTTGCTGCGTACAAAAAGGAAAAAAACAAAATCGCGTTAAAGAAGAAGACAAAAAGGCATGGGTGATTGAACAGGGTTGATTTCTTTGAAGAACGAAACATTAAATGCGGATGGAGAGAGTCTCCGCATTAAATGTTGAAACCCAGATTTTGTGGGTCTCATGACAGGTAAGGAGAGAGAAAAGGTAAAATATCCGGATAGAATTCGGTATCTGGGAAAACACCAGAAACTTAGGAAAAGCCCAAAAAATGAAGTATCTCGAAAAGTCTCCCCAAAATTCTCAAAAATAATAAATATTATTTTAAGATTTTTAGTGAAATTGGTTTCTCAGAATTCAATTCCATTTTCAAAGTAAAAATCTTGGAATCCACTGTGAACGGCGTCTACACCGGGTAGGCCGGATTTTTGATAAAATCTGAAAAATCTCAGAAAATGCCTGAAAGGAGAAAATATAATTCTAAGAAGTAATATGAAAGCGGAATCCAGAAATTTGATTTCAATTATAAATTAAAATTTCTGGAATCAACCAGTGATACTGGCCGATACCAAATCCAGTGAAATTTTGATAAATTCTAAAAATTCTCAAAAAATTCATTTAGATAGAAAACATGATTTAAGAAATACTGTGAAAGCTGTTTCTAGATTTTAAACTCCGTTTGTAAATTAAAAATCCGAAAGTCGGTCAGCGACACTAGTCGACACCGGTTTTGAAGATTCATAATTTATTTCCGAAAAATTCCAGAAAATCATGAAAATCTAAAATATTAAAAAATAATATTTGAAAACTAAAATCGGTCAAATCTGAATGCCAAAAGGTTAATTCATGTAGTACTGCTATATGAGTAAGAATTAAATAAAATAAAATAATAAATTAAAAAAATACGCTCCAAAAATCAGGACATATAACTGTGTACGTATACTGAGGATGGGTGTTTACACCAACCCATGGTGGTTTAGGCCAAGACCAAAACCGTTTCACATGCCGTGGCAGATGCGGATTCGGGTTTGACCAAAACAGGTCAGATAAAGCATAATATCTGACAATTTGAATCCGAAGTTGCAAGGCCTGATCCATGCTTTAGTTGAAATTTGGATATGGAGCTGCCAACCCTTAGTTCAGGTATTATAGTAAAATATGTGCCCCTAGCAACTAGTTTTGACTCCTCCTCTTCAAAGTGGATAAATCATATTTATCAGTAGTCAGTAGTTGCTCCCATGCATCACATGCTGTTGCAGCTGCATTTCCAGTTCACATTCACATTAAGAGACACGGGAGATGCAAACAGAAGAATACATATCATATATGATACTTACCATATCCATACAGCGAATGCGGATATGATTTGGCAAGGAAAACTTATATCCGTATTCACCAAAATCAAACAGATATGGATAGAATAAGAGGTAGACGAATATAGTTACAAATCGCCAAATAAATATTTACATAAACATTCATTTTAACTAAAATTAAAACAAGTTATTTTCAATTTTTATTTTTCTCATAGCGCATACCACACTGCACTAACAGTTTCCCTCCGCTAGTCCACTACCACTACGCCGGCAGTTTCCCTTTGCCGGTCCTCCTCCCTTATGGACTACTGATTCTCATACCCGAAGGTCTTAGGTTGGCACCACACCGGTGCTTCTAACCTGAATGGTGTCTTTCTTCTCTGTGTGCTCTGATTGGTTCGATCAGGAGTGTCTAGTTGCTTGTGGTAGAGTTTTATCCACCATAATTGGTGCTTTCATTGATATCTTAAGTGATCTCTTTCATCCAACCCAAACCCCTATCCTTCCTCTAAAAAGCCTCTTTTCTAGCGTCGATGGCCCCGAAAAAAACAAACGATCTTCCACAACAGCACCCTATCCAAAGGCAGGACCCATGCCACCGCCGGGGCACAGCCCCCCAACACGCCGTCAACCGCGAGCATACTGCAAAGGACACTGGCTCCTCACTCAGGCAGCCATCAGCGGTCATCATCACCATTGTATGAAGGCCAGATCCTCTAGATGTTCGTCGACATGAAAGAACAGATGAAGGAGCAATAAGTCTAGTCAGATCGCGGTCGAAAGCAAGCGGTTCTTGACCGTAATAACGCCGCCCGAGTGCATAGGCCCATCAAGAACCTGAGGCGTTCCAGATCGACTTCTCTCCTACATGAAGACCGCTCCAACAAAGAGCCTGATTTGCATCATTCCATATGGGGTTTAGCACGGCCAGATTTGGAGAAGAATCAAGGAGTTCTCTAACATCTGAACCCTCGACGAGCTACTCCAACTGCGGATTAAGGAGGTGAAGCTGCAACTTCATAGCAGACTAAAGCAGGCCATTGCTAAGGTCTCTGATTCCCCTCTTCCTGAAGCAATTCTGGAGTGTGAATTCCTGAAAAAATTCACGACTCCAACCTTTGACTACTACTCCGGAGCCAATAACCCAATCCAAATATCAAGCAGTTCCGACATAAAATGGTGGTATACTCCGCAATGACCCGCTCTTGTGCCTGAACTTTCCTTTCAGTCTAAAAGGTATGGCCTCAGATTGGTTTTTACTCTCTGCCATTGCATTCACTTCAGAATTTTGAAGAGATAACTAAGGCATTCCTCACCCAATATGCTTCTCCACTGAAAGCCAAGAAGAATAACCACCACCTCATCGTCAAAAAGAGACAGGGCGACAACCTCAAGTTGTACATCGATTATTTTCAAAACCAGCTCGCCAAGGTTCCCAACTACAGTGAAGATATCTCTGCACTTACATTCATTAGCGGACAACAAATCTCTCACCCTCTATACAAACACCTACTGAAGCACGACATCATTCGGATGAGCGAGGTTCTGTCCGGAGCCTAGCTTTATATCTAGTTGGAGAAAGCAATGAAGAGCTTCCCCAACCAGTCTCTCAGATGCGGCACCAATAGAGAGAAGTCAAAGTCACAGTATGGAGTTTCAACCAGTTTCAGTAACCCAAATTAAGGGCATTCCGCCAACAAAAGATAGGCATTACTGGTTCTCTCACCGAATCCACTCCAAGCCTTCAAAATGGAACAACACTTTACTTCACTGAGGCTCCCCATTTATGAAGTCTTGAATGCCATCAAGGACCAGCCGTGGATAAAGCACCCGAAGCCAATCCATACTATCCACACTTTTCAGAGCAAAAGAATATTGTTCTTATCATGACAGTAAAGGGCACCAAACCATCCACTACAGAAGCCTCCGAAATTACCTGAAAGAATTTGTCTGCCAAGGCTTCCTCAAATAGTATGTTATTATCCACGGGGCAACCTCCGATGCAAGGCAACTGAGCGCTCCATCTCCTACCCAACCGCAACATATGATCACCCAGTACAAGGTGATTGAGTGATCTGATCCCTTCAAAGAAGATAGGAGAGTACATCTACCACTGGCGAGCTCCTCCATAGCGGCGGCCATCTCCTTCTCTCCCCTTCATCATCCCCTCTCCTCCTCCTCCTCCTTCATCACAACCACCCAACTTCTCCACCTTCTTCCTCAAAAAGTTCCACCAACCATCACCACCTCCACTCAAATCTCCACCTTCTCCTTCTTCCCTCTCCCTCAATTTCATCATCACGTTCAAATCCCACAACCACCACCTCCTCCACCAATTCCTCCACCATCAAATACCACCACCTTCCTCCCTTCACTCTCCTCTCCTCGCTGGCTTGGCCGGCGGCTGCCCCTGGCCGGTGCCGCCTCCCCGGTGCCGCCTGGCCCTATGACAGAGGCATGGGGCCCTGTGCGTGAGCAAGGGGGCTGCTGCCCTTCTTCTTCTCTCTCTCCGTGTTCTCTCTCTATTCTCTCTCTCCTGCAACACACACTCTCTCTGCTTTCTCTTTATAGATCCCTATCTCTCCTCCATGGTTCTGGTTCAGCCGCCTCATCCTCCTGCGCAAGGCCAGTGTCGTAACTGGCCGTGAGGCTCACGACCATGGCCGTGAGCAGTCCCTCTCCCTCTCTTGATTTCTCTCTCCTCTCTCTAAATATATATTATATATATTTTAATATATTAGTGGCGTGTACACGTGTTTTGGGATTCGGGGATTTGCGGCGTTTTTCAGATTTTTAGGCGAGTGGTCTAGCTTCATTCTGTGTTTTCCCGCTTCGACGGGTTGATTTATATTTTTGGAGAATTTGTGTATTTATTTCTATGTATTGTACTTGTATTCTGTGGACAGTGTACGTGTATGTGGCCAAGTACTTAGGGCTGTATGTGTAGTAGATCGATGGCGAATGCTTGTATTAGTGTAGTTTAAATACATGTACATATAAACTGCCTGTGATGTATTTTTTTTACTGTTTTATTACCATGCATGGCCGACCCTTCGTGATCTTAGCCTTCGGGCTCTCACTCAGCCTCCCAGCCTCACCCCTCCACGAATAGTCTACTTATTATCATGTTATGTGTGTTCGTATGGTACTAACACTGGTGCAGGTTGCTTATAACTACTTCCCGGGCTCGCTACCCAATAGGTTTTACTCCTTGCACCCTCTGGGTCTCGCGGTAGCTATCGGGAGTGCACGTAAACCTTATAGTCTCCTTACAGCCCTTTGGACGCTCAGACTGTCAAGTCTTTTAGCCACGCCTGGTAGACGAGCTTAACGCTTCACTGTTAAATCCGTCCGGGTGTAGTTATGTCGTGGGCGCCGCTTCATCACGGGTAATGCAGATCGAGTTACCCGCCACTACACGCATGTGTTAGCTTCGCCACGAGCAGTAATCACTCCGAGCATGATAGCCTTTAGCGCTGTGCGCTAGCTACGCTCCAGCCTTCCTTCGCTCCGTTCGCTTGTCTGTTCCCTGACTTTATTTCTATCTTGCTTAGCCTCCGGACTTCACTACTCTACTAATAGTTAGTTATTATCTGTTACTGTGCTTACATGCGTGTGTTTGGTACTAACACCTCTGCAGGTACTTACTCTGCCTTCGGGCCTATTATCTCTTTGGGCTCTCACTCACTTCCTCGAAAGAGGGAATGCGTACAGACCGTCAGGTCTCTTAATTATGGCTGGTAGCGGAGCCAGCGCTCAGCGCTTTGTCGCTAACTCCGTTCGAGCGTACACCATGAGAGAGGCTTCACCACGCGTGGTAGTATAGCGTTCATGCGCTCGCTCCATCATGTGCGTTTAACTGTGCCGCGAGCGGTAACCACGCTGAGCGTGACGGCGTGTAGTGTTGTATGTTGCTTCGCTCCAGCTTTGCTTAACTTCGATTGGATGTTCACTTGCTTGCTTACTTGATAATTTAACTATTATTCTTTATTTAATAGTTGTAAAGAGTTTGAACCCTTACTTATATTGTTTTTCAAAAACTGCATGTTTTTTGGTATTCGTACCGATCTTCTGTATGGTAACATTTTTCTGTATCTTGTTATTCAAGAGTTTATATCTGATATGTTATCGCTTGACGTGTTTCACTTGATATGCTAACACTTAGTTATTAATTGACACCTGGCACTTTGCCTGTTATCACCTGACACCTACCTGTTATCACTTGACACATGTATGCTATCACCTAACATTTGACACATTATCACTTGACTCATGATTATCACATTACGGGAATGTAATACCTGATCTCCTGAAAAAACTCATATATTCCAGTACACATGTACTCCTGATATTTCTGACATGCTCTTGCTCATTCCGTACACTGATAATTACATAATAAACTATAAAAATGCCAACTTACATCAGGTAAGGGGGAACTGATGACTTCAATTGGTGAATATGTTCACAGTGGTATTAGATATGTTGTACAACTAAAGCTTTGGTTCTACTTGTGCCGCGATTATTAGATCCTGAAAGGGCATACAATAAGACCCTTCATTATGCCTCACGACCGGTTCTATACACCAGCGATGAAATATCTGGGTTGTGGTCCCGGGCAAGCACGAGACCCATTGTAAACATAACCCGTTGGTATCATTATCAGTTTTCAATAACAACCTCGACTTACTCATATATGGGTATATGTGGGATGGAATGTACGCCTGTACACATACTTAAATATATGATTCAGACGAGTCATAATAATTAAAATTTGTTGTGCAGTTTTGCAATTCGGGTCTTATACACTCGGATTATGGTAATATAGGGCATAAGGTATATAGATGAGGGTTTTCTTGTTTGGACTATTCCTTCGACTACCAAGTCTTATGAAGCAGTAAACCGAGCTTGTACGTCTGGTTTTGTTCGTATTCAGTTTGATTCAGTTTTATCAATTTTTATCGATTTTCTACTATTTTTTAGTTTAGAAAACAACTCAGGTTGTATGAACCCAAATACGGTGACGTGAGGTATTGGGTATATACATATATGAAGGTTTCCTTATTTGAATTATTCATTCAATGTACTAATCTCACTGATTCATAATTTGAGCGTGTACAACTGGTTTTGCCACATTTATCTTGATGCCTCATTCTAGCTCATGTGTATCTGTGCCCATGACACGATTTTCAATACATGCTTTTCAATTTGGATTTATCGGTACACATGTGCTTTTCTATACACGTCACTTAGGACTAATCTTGTCACTCATTAAGGAGTTCTGACTCCCCTGGATCTGCGTGTTCAGATCCTAGAGTTTGAACCTTGGTGGACTTCCTATTAATCAAAGTTGCGCAGCGGTAGCATCGTGGATCAGCGGTAGACCAGTCCGAGGCCCTATTCTTTCAGGCCCCCTGCTCGTCTCTCGAGTTTTCTTTTTGTAACTCGTGAGTGCCTTTTGTACAGTTCATAATTGTATATCACTTTGTATTCTCGCATTTGTGTCTATCGGTGTTATAATATTCTTATAATATTGTGTCACATCCTATGATAACTTTATAATTGTACTCTTATGTTATGAAATATGTAATGCACCACATACTTTCGTACTCTGATTCTTTCTTGTACTGTGCTTAGCATATATATATGTGAGGGTATTTCTGGCCTATGTATATATGTCTCAGTAACATCTCTGTACCCGCAAAATCGGGGCGTTACAGGATGGTATCAGAGCCTAGGCTCTTACATCCATAGTACTACCAATCAGTAAATTAATGGTAAAGAAATTTATAACTGGAATGCATGATCCTGATTATACAATCCAACTACAAGTGCAGTGTTATCTATTTCTTCTTGATTGTGCTTCCCTTGATTTCTAAATCCCTTTTACCTTTTTACTATTCTAGTTTTGGTTGTCATTATACCAACTTAAGATATGGGTAGACTAGTAACGTAACGGCAAAACAAATGTCGTTCTCTCTCACCCTATTCTGGAATTCTTCGATTCTAGTACACCATATTGTCTTGTATAGAATAGTTCTACGATTTCCCATTCTAATCTTATATGTATGAAAGCATCACGAGATCAATACAAAAAGTGGGGTTAGTCATCACTTATATAATCAGATAGATAGTATCACTACGCGAGAAAGCGACAATATGAAATGAATTCCCATAATCAAGATTCTATCAGATAGAGCCATGGCAGTTTCTATTTGTATTATTCCAGGGTCGATCACAATCTTTTTATCAACTTCACAGAGCTTGGGTATTTTCATTAGTAATCCGCCGTAAAGTTGACATCCAGAAAAACAGCTTTCAGGACTCATTTTGGTTAGTATGAATTCTTGATCATGTCCTTCGGGCTACAACACTTAGCATTCTTTATGGATTTAATGAACCACGACCCCCTAGCCTCGCCAAGCGAGAGGCATATTCTAGC
Source organism: Agave tequilana (assembly GCA_038442645.1). Lineage (NCBI taxonomy): Eukaryota > Viridiplantae > Streptophyta > Magnoliopsida > Asparagales > Asparagaceae > Agave > Agave tequilana. Next base: position 80,549 of record JAVJIF010015110.1, on the reverse strand, counting down.
AATAGAAGCTTAACCAGGCGTGGGATTTACTGCACCCTCGGTGCTTAGCATTTAGCAATGTGTTACGCGCTGACTTTGCCGCGGGAGCTCTGTCAAGTGCGAGCCTCGCAGAGCGTTAGCTCTGCCGCACCCTAGTGCTTAGTGCCTGATGTGTTACACAATGATCCCACCTGGGCCTGGCTTCGCTCGTGGCTGTTCTGTCTGTTTTTAGTACTCTAGCCTCATTTCCTGATTTCTCCCACCTAACATATTTTCATGGATTGAACGAATCGGGTTTTCTTGCGGTATCTGAAGAACTGCTCACAATTTTTATTTACAATCTATTTAGCCGACCTTGCAGGACTCGAGTATTTTCTAAATATTTAATCTACAGTCGGATTATCATCAGAGTGCGATTTTTACAAATTCTTAGCTATGCTTTTCAAAGTAATAAGCGTCCAACATCCAAATTTGTTATTTAATTGCAATCAGTTTATCGGGTTTTTTTTTTTATTATGGTCTACTCCCAGAGTGACAGAGAATAGGTAGAACATCTATAATCTTATTACAGACTCTTCATCAAGAACAACTTCATGCCCAGCTGTGTAAGTACGTGTTCTCAACAGGTAAATACCGTACTCTTGGGCCACGATATTTTGAAAGACGTAATCGCCGTCAATTATAGCAGAGTTCGAGCAATGGAAGTTTGGTCAGTTTTGAAGATAGATTATTTCATATTCTTATTTAGAGTAAGCCAATTTACAGAAATTTCGGAAGTTTTCTTTTTAACAGTTATCAGATCAGTAGTGGTATGACACCGTCAGAAATATGTACGGCAAGAAGTGCAGAAGGCGTTTAGGTCCAGAATTATTGATCAGTTGATTTGTGAGCATTACCCTTAGTTATTCATATCTTAATGGTATGATCCCTATTCTTATCTTTTCTGTGTTCATCTTCCCCTTATTCGAAACTTCGAGCACGAAATTTTTGGGTAGAATGTAACACCCCGTTCTCAGAATACGTACTCAGATATGTATCCTAATTTTTTGATTATATTTTTTTGATTTTCTCAGTATTTATTTTATTTTATGATTATTTATATCACTTCTTAGTATTGGATCCAGATTCTTAGACTTAGAGTTAGTCCTAGTCCGAACCAAGGACTCAATCCCAGTGTACTACTTGATTTGAAATTTCTAGTAGTCAGATTTGACCGTTTCAGTTTCAAACACTGTTTTCTAATATTTCATATTTTTATGATTTTTTGAAATTTTTCTGAATTATTTTGCAAGATCTTCAAAATCGGCATTGATAGGTATCTCCAATCGATTCTTGAATTTTTAATTTACTTGACACCTGCCACCTATCTATTATCACCTGACACCTGTATGCTATCACCCATCATCTGAAAAGTTATCACTTGACTCATGATTATCACGATACAAGAATGTAATACCTGATCTACTGGAAACACTCTTGCATTCCAGTACACAAATACTCCTGATATTCTTGGCATGATCTTGCTCATTCTCGTACACTGATAATTACATAATAAACTATTAAAAGGACAACTTACATTGGGTAAGGAAAAATTGATGTACTTAAATTGGTGAATATATTTACAGTGGTATTACTATGTTATGTAATTAAAATTTTGGTTCTACCTGTGGGTCTCCAGGTATTCCACGGGGTGAGCTGGCACCCTGATTACTAATTCCTGAAAGGGCATACAATAAGACCCTCCATTACGCCTCGCTGCCAGTTCTGTACACCAGCAACGGAACACCCTGGGTCATGGTACCGGGCATGTACGGGACCCATTGTAAACATAACTTGTTGGTTTCATCATCAGTTTCCAATAACAATCTCGACTTACTCATATATGAATGTATGTGGCATGAAATGTACGCCTGTACACATACTTATTATATGGATCGGATGAGTAATAATAATAAGATGCTAATAATTTGTTGTGTCGTTTGCAATTCGGGTCGTATACACTCGGATTACAGTAACATAGGGCATAAGGTATATAGATGATGATTTTCTTATTTGAATTATTCTTTTGACGTACTAGTCTTAAGAAGCCGTAAACCGAGCTTGTACGACTAGTATTGCTCATATTCGGTTTTATTCAGTTATATCAATTTTTATCGATTTTCTGTTATTTTCTTAGTTTAGAGACAACTTAGGTTGTATGAACCCAGAATCCAATGAAGTGAGGTATTGGATATATATATATATATATATATATATATATATATATATATATATATATGAAGGATTCCTTGTTTGGATTATTCCTTCGACATACTAATCTCACTAGTCCATAATTTGTGCTTGTCCAACTAGTCTTTTCACATTTGTTTTACTTGATACCTCATTCCAGCTCATGGTTGTCTATACTCATGACACGATTTTCAATACATGCTTTTTAATTCAAATTTATCGGTGCATGTGTGCTTTTCTATGCCCGCCACTTGGTACTCATTTTGCCGCTCGTTGGGGAGTTTCTGACTCCTCTAAATTTGCATGTCCAGATTTCAAAGCTTGAACCTTGGTGGACTTCCTGTGATCAGAGTTGCACAGCAGTAGCATTGTGGATCAGCGGTAGACCAGTCTAAGGCCCTATCCTTTCAGGCCCCCTGCTCGTCTCTCGAGTTTTTCTTTTGTAACTCATGAGCACCTTTTATACTGTTCATAATTGTATCTCTTCATATTCTCGCATTTGTGCCTATCGGTGATATAATATTCTAGTAATATTGTGTCACATCTTATGATAACTTTGTAATTGTACTCTTATATTGGAATGTATAATGCATCACGTACTTCGTACTCTGATTCTTACTTGTACTGATGCTTAGCGTATATATGTGAGGGTATTTCTGACCTGTGTGATATGTTACAGTAATGTCTCCGTACCCACGGGATCGGGGCGTTACAGTTTCTCTCTGCCAATGTCACTTTACTGATGGGATTACCCCCCACTCGGAGTCCAATGTTGGCACGCTTCACTAATAATATTGTCCCCCCATTCGGAGATGACAACACGAGCATCCACCTACGGGCCCACTCTCCATTAGCCTATGATCAGTCAAAACCTTTTAGACGTTTGACGTGACTAGGTGACACCTGGTTTTTAGAGGTGACACCTCCTATTAAATGCTAGGGACCCACCTGTAAGATCACCTAGAGGGGGGGTGAATAGGTGATGGCTAATCTAATGGTCACTTATGAACAAATAATGCGGAATTAAAACTAAGTAGACCAAATTAACTTCTTTTAATTAAACACTTATGTATAACACAAGAGTGTTGCCGAATTCCCCTTGCGAGGCTCTGGACAAACTCCTCTAAATTCCCCTTGAATGGGTTGAGGTGCCGCGTTGGCTCTCTTGGTTGAATACTAGTGTTATCAAGCAATCCCACGCAAGTATATAACAATTAAGCACAAGGGAATATCAAGCATGTAATAGTAAAGACAATGTAAGTAATGCAAGATATAAATAAGACAATAAGAGAAAGAGAGTAAGAGATAGCAATCGCAAACACAAGGGTATGTTTCGAGGTTCGAGCACACTTGCTCTACATCCCCGCCTTCGACACACGAAGGATTTCCACTATGCAAGATCCCCAACGGATCTCTCCTGGTGCCGCAACACCTACAAGCTCTCGGACTCCCTTGTCCGTACACCACAAGCCCACCGGCTCAATGAGGGGCACCTCAAACCACCGAGTTCACACAAGAACTCTACCACACGAGCACACTTGCCCGTCTCCTCAAAATACAATGGAAATCTCTTTGGTGATCTAACACTTGATCACCAATTACAAAAGCTCACTACAACACTTTCCTATAGGATAGATATGTCTATGGATGCTCAAGTGAAGTGTGAGAAATCAAGGAAAGAAAGCTATGGTGAAAAAACACAAGAAATCACTTTACACTCTCTTGATAAAATCCCTTTAAGATGGGAAGTATTTGCTCTCAAATTTGTGGAGAAAACTTCTGAAATGAGTGGGAAAAACTGCTCAAGAAGTCTCAAAAATCTTAACCTCAAAACAGTTGACAAGACCCCCCTTTTATAGGCTGCCAGAAATAGAGCCGTTGGGGTTCTGTCAGTGCTGTCGGTCGACCGCCGGTCGACCGGCCAACGGTCATATTTCTGATCGTTGAAGCCACCGGTCGACCGGCTCGGTCGACCGATCATTTCCAGAGAGCAGAACTCTCTGGAGCGGTCGACCGGACCACTGGAGCAGAGGGCATTCTCTCTATCGGTCGACCGGTCCGGTCGACTGATATTTCCAGAGAGCAAAGCTCTCTTGGTCGGTCGACCGACCCGGACCGACCGGCCACTGTGCTGACAATGTGCACAAGGCCGTGCACATCGGTCGACCGGTCGGTCGACCGACTTGGCCTGTCAGCCAATGTCCAGGTCTGAAAACAGGATTTAAAATCTTTTTATAAAATCCTAAAAAATACATAGAAATTCTACAAAAATAGTTTTACCAATATACTATGAAGAACAAACATGCTTGCACAAAATCAAGACATGTTATAGATGTTTGGTATATTTTTGTAACTTGGAAATATTAGCTCATAATAAAAACTGTTTTTCTAAAAACAAGTATTTCTAAAACTTATTTTTCCATAACTTCACAAAATACAAAAACAAGATATTTGAGTTCATTTAAAAGCATGGTGTGTTGGATGGATATGATCCACTACACAATCAATATGGAATATCTATGTTTTTGACATAAAGCTTTAATCATGATTTTGGTTTAAAGATATGAACTATGAAATATCAAAATCCAGATAAATATTTTGTCTCAAAGAAAATCTTTGTTCTAAATAAAAAAATTCTTTTCTAAACATAAAAATCTTTTATGAAAGCACTTTAAATCAAGAGTTCTAATCAAGAGTGTGTGTGTGATATAGACTTGAGCAATCCACCAACTATCTATCCTTTACATCTTTTACTAAAACAAAAATACAAATCTTATACCTAGACACAAGTCTTCATCTTCTTGAAGTCTTCACTTGAAGGCTTCTCATCTTCTTGACTTGGTCCAAGCTTGATCCAAAAGCTCCTTGGATCACATCATGCAAGCTCCAAATCTTGTTCTTTTATCCTTTGTTGAGCTATGCAACTACTAGATCTGATCTCAAATCTGTCACTAATTAGCACAAGATCATTAGTAAATAAATTCATGAGTTGATCATCATCAAAACTAGGGCGATAGGCCTTTGGGCCAACAATCTCCCCCTTTTTGATGATGACAAAACTCATGACGTTATATATGCATGGATTAAATAAAGCTTCAAAGAAGCTCCCCCTTAACACATGCATACAAAATAATAATAAATATGATCATGAAGCACATGAATATGGATGCAAATATGGAGATGCAACAAGCATAAATCAAAATCTTTTTACTCCTATTTGCATAAATCAAACACATATGCATAAATACAAATCTTAATTCCCCTTAAGTAAGAAGGACAAATACTTCTCCCCCTTAAGCAAGGAAATCATGCATATATATCAAAACAAAAACACAAATACTTCTCCCCCTTTTTGTCAATCATCAACAAAGGTTCAAAGTAAAATCAAATCAACAAATTTTCTCCCCTTTATGTCAAAAATAAAGAAGTCAAGGAGGGGCAATACAAATCAAAAATTTTGAATTTTTCTCATCAAAACAAAATCATTAATTCTATTTTATCAAAACAAATTTTGAATTTTCTCTTTGATATCAAATAAAAAATATTGATACCATTTTAAAATCTAATGCATAAGCTTGAAAAATAAGATTTAAATTAAGCTTAGCATTAACAACACATGAAGAATTCGAACTAGTTAAATGAGAGTGTTTTTAACAACTAGTACGAAATCCTTCTATCAAGGAATAAATCTAAGGATTTTCATGAAATAGCAATGAAACACAAAAAACTCAAAACTCTAATCTATAAAGTCCAAATAGTTTCAAAGAAGTGAGTGTACTAATGTTATGTGAAACATGGCATCATGAAAATGGCAATAAGGTACAATATTCCTTAGAAAATCATAAACATCAAATTATCTCACATTTTTTTTTATTAAATCATTGAAAACAAAATCTATATGTCAGATATATGTATGTTTTGACAATACATGAAATATACATACATATCTCTTAAACTCAAGTGAGTCTATATGAATGGATTTGCATTGAAGGCAAAAGACTCAAGAGTTATACATGTATATTTTAAGGTTTGGCAAAACACACATATACATGAAATAAAAGGCACATGATCATAAATCAAATCCAAAAGGTGAACATAAGTTTAAATATGTATGAATCATCAAAACTAAGCAATACAAGTACATTTCAAGGGTTCAAATAAGCATTTAAGCACACTTACTAATAGATCCTTTTGAGGCCCATGATATGTTTAAGTATAAATCCTAGTGTTGACAAAAACTAACATATAAACTAATATTCAATCATGAAGCATTAAATTTTAAGAAAAATTGAATCATGTGACAATCTCAAAAACTATTTGAAGAATACATAACTAGTATAAATTGTTTTTGAAAACTAGTTAAAGATCCTTCAAATATGTCAAATCATATGTTTTTCATGAATGAGACTAAGTACATAAAAATCCAAGCACTCATAGTCCATAAAGCTCATAAATATATTTTTGAATAAAAGATGAGTGTTCAAAGGTTATGTAAATAGTATTTTTCATGAAAGTTGTCATTGAAGCTCAAATCACATAGAAATCATTGTTATCAAAACAAAATCATTTTTATTAAAACCTACAATCTTCATGGTATATGTATGAATTATACAAATCTAACAATACACATACATATCCCAAAATTATAAAAGAGTCTATCAAATATTTGCATGAAAGCTAGAGACTCACGGGTATACATGTATATTTATTAGATTTGAATTAAACACACATATACATGAAGTAAAATCAAAGATAGGCATAACAAGTATAAATGACCGAATCATCAAAACTAGCCTATACACATGCATATAGTGGACACAAATGAGCATGAAGTTCAAATATATATGAGTCAATTGTAGTTCACTATTTGTACATGTATAATACAAGTTTTGATAGAAACTACACTTAAACTAGTATATACCACATGAAACACCAAAAAATATCTTAAAATATGAACATGCTATGAATATTATGAATGAACAAGCATGTACATAAATGAAGTAGGAGTTTAGAAATTGTTACCAACTCCAAAGCTCCTAGCATGGTGGTAGATCCACCAAAGCTCCTTGATAGCGATGGCAACCCAAAAGTATGTCCATCATGTCCAAGTGCATCCACTACCAAGGTACCATCCCTCTCACGTTTGAGAGAGCCCTCACTACATCACAAGCAAAAGGTGGGGGTTTGGTACCTATATTTTCTTGGGTCCTATGGGTTAGTCTTGTAAGGAACCCAAGCATTTTTATTTTTATCAAAAATAAGAACATTTAACCTTTCATAACAAAATTTTCTTAGATGGCCTTTGCGGCCACAATGTGTACATGTGTACACCTTAGCATACTTATGAGTGGGAGTGTGAGCATGATGTGCATCATAAGCATGGTCATGATGATGATGTGCATGAGTATGAGGAACTTGTTTCTTTTGAAACAAGGATTCCAATCTAGTATGATTGAATGCACATGAGCTCAAATTAGAGCTCAAATTATCAATTTTATTTTCAAATTTTTAATCTCATTATGATCAATGTGAGCATGAGAAGTATGATGAGATATGGAATCACTTTCTTTTTCTTTTGTGAAACAAAATCCTTTTCTTTTTCACAAATTTTCTTTTCAAAGATTATTTTCTTGAAAAACATCTTCCTTTGTTTTTCCACCAAATCAATCTTATTTTTCAAAATCATATTTCCTTCACATAAATATTCAATTTAGACATTAAGGAAATATTCTCATTTTTCAAATCCTCATTTTCTTTTTCTAAACATGCAAGTTTATTTCTAAAAGAATCATTTTCTACATGCATGCAAAATGTTCTTTTTCAAATTCTTGTTATCTTTTTCCAAGCATGCAATGTTACCTCTAAAAGAGTCATGTTCTACATGCATGCAAGCAATATCCTTTTTCAAATTTTTATTTTCCCTTTTAATTATGTCATATCTCTCAAGCAATAATTGGCCAAAAGAATTTAGCTCATCATATGACATAGTAGCATCCTCATCCTCGGATTCGGAAGTTACCTCAAGGGGTTATCCCCTTGGACCATGTAGCACTTGTTGGAGGTGTCGCTTCCAACATCCGAATCGCTCCCCGCATAGTATTGTTCATTTTCGCCAAGGGAGATCAAGGTATTCCAAACTACAAAAGCCATATCAAGATTAGCAACCCTAGATAAATAAACATCATTTAGGGTAGATCTTAAAGCATATAGGGCTTTTGTATTAGCCTCAAGATTCTTACCATTTAAGCAATATTCTTTATTAGTTGTGGCAAGATATACACTAAGGCCAAGTCCTTTGAGGAACAAAGACATCTTAACCTTCCAAATTTGGATGTTAAGAATGTCAAAGGTGGGTGGTGACATGAAGTCCATTGTGTGTGTACAAATCTTGTGATTAGCCTAAAAGAGGATCTTTAACTCTTAGGTTGTTAGACCCAAAATCAAGAGCACTTGGCTCTGATACCAATTGTAAGATCACCTAGAGGGGGGGTGAATAGGTGATGGCTAATCTAATGGTCACTTATGAACAAATAATGCGAATTAAAACTAAGTAGACCAAATTAAACTTCTTTTAATTAAACACTTATGTATAACACAAGAGTGTTGCCGAATTCCCCTTGCGAGGCTCTGGACAAACTCCTCTAGATTCCCCTTGAATGGGTTGAGGTGCCGCGTTGGCTCTCTTGGTTGAATACTAGTGTTATCAAGCAATCCCACGCAAGTATATAACAATTAGCACAAGGGAATATCAAGCATGTAATAGTAAAGACAATGTAAGTAATGCAAGATATAAATAAGACAATAAGAGAAAGAGAGCAAGAGATAGCAATCGCAAACACAAGGGTATGTTTCGAGGTTCGAGCACACTTGCTCTACATCCCCGCCTTCGACACACGAAGGATTTCCACTATGCAAGATCCCCAACGGATCTCTCCTTGGTGCCGCAACACCTACAAGCTTTCGGACCCCTTGTCCGTACACCACAAAGCCCACCGGCTCAATGAGGGCGCACCTCAAACCACGAGTTCACACAAGAACTCTACCACACGAGCACACTTGCCCGTCTCCTCAAAATACAATGGAAATCTCTTTGGTGATCTAACACTTGATCACCAATTACAAAAGCTCACTACAACACTTTCCTATAGGATAGATATGTCTATGGATGCTCAAGTGAAGTGTGAGAAATCAAGGAAAGAAAGCTATGGTGAAAAACACAAGAAATCACTTTACACTCTCTTGATAAAATCCCTTTAAGATGGGAAGTATTTGCTCTCAAATTTGTGGAGAAAACTTCTGAAATGAGTGGAAAAACTGCTCAAGAAGTCTCAAAAATCTTAACCTCAAAACAGTTGACAAGACCCCTTTTATAGGCTGCCAGAAATAGAGCCGTTGGGGTTCTGTCAGTGCTGTCGGTCGACCGCCGGTCGACCGGCCAACGGTCATATTTCTGATCGTTGAAGCCACCGGTCGACCGGCTCGGTCGACCGATCATTTCCAGAGAGCAGAACTCTCTGGAGCGGTCGACCCCGGTCGACCGGACCAATGGAGCAGAGGGCATTCTCTCTATCGGTCGACCGGTCCGGTCGACTGATATTTCCAGAGAGCAAGCTCTCTTGGTCGGTCGACCGACCCGGTCGGACGCGCCACTGTGCTGACAATGTGCACAAGGCCGTGCACATCGGTCGACCGGTCCGGTCGACCGACTTGGCCTGTCAGCCAATGTCCAGGTCTGAAAACAGGATTTAAAATCTTTTTATAAAATCCTAAAAAATACATAGAAATTCTACAAAAATAGTTTTACCAATATACTATGAAGAACAAACATGCTTGCACAAAATCAAGACATGTTATAGATGTTTTGGTCTATTTTTGTAACTTGGAAATATTAGCTCATAAAAAACTGTTTTTCTAAAAACAAGTATTTCTAAAACTTATTTTTCCATAACTTCACAAAATACAAAAACAAGATATTTGAGTTCATTTAAAAGCATGGTGTGTATGGATATGATCCACTACACAATCAATATGGAATATCTATGTTTTTGACATAAAGCTCTAATCATGATTTTGGTTTAAAGATATGAACTATGAAATACCAAAATCCAAGATAAATATTTTGTCTCAAAGAAAATCTTTGTTCTAAATAAAAATTCTTTCTAAACATAAAAATCTTTTATGAAAGCACTTTAAATCAAGAGTTCTAATCAAGAGTGTGTGTGTGATATAGACTTGAGCAATCCACCAACTATCTATCCTTTACATCTTTTACTAAAACAAAAATACAAATCTTATACCTAGACACAAGTCTTCATCTTCTTGAAGTCTTCACTTGAAGGCTTCTCATCTTCTTGACTTGGTCCAAGCTTGATCCAAAAGCTCCTTGGATCACATCATGCAAGCTCCAAATCTTGTTCTTTTATCCTTTGTTGAGCTATGCAACTACTAAGATCTTGATCTCAAATCTGTCACTAATTAGCACAAGATCATTAGTAAATATAACTTCATGAGTTGATCATCATCAAAACTAGGGCGATAGGCCTTTGGGCCAACACCACCATGATGCAAGGAGATACACCTGACGATCTCCTGACTACAAGTACCAAAGATAAATATAAAAAAAGCCTTCCCCAGACTCCGATCCCTCACTTCTCCTCTGTGAGCTTCGGCAAGTGCGGAAGCGGAGTGGGCATCTATAGTGATCAAAATTTGACCCCTGTCAGGATCACGACACGTGCCTAGTGGCAGGGATATGAGGAAGCTCTCCACATCCCTGCTCTGAAATTGTAACCATGCCTAAATCTGACGACAGTTCTCAACCACAGCTCTAAAGCCATACTGCCTTCCAAAGACATCTCTCTCCTGGAGTCCGAAGTCATACAACCACCCAGAGCCGACTCGACTCTGGGCCGAATGTCACGCCATGTGGCGACTTTATCCATCATTGATAGATCCAGGCGAATTTCTCTGAGTCACAGAATCAATTACGTGGCTCTATCCTCTTCTTCGTCAGAACTGCCTTACAACTCAGTAAACAATTGAAAATAGCAACAGATCACCTCTCTAGCACACCAATTCTAACTATGTGGATATGATCTCGGTGGTTACAAGAATCAACAGATTCAAGCTGAGAAGTTGAAGATCTGCATCTATCCTCATCTGCTCCACCCTCTCTATCAGGTGTAAACATCTTCTTCTTTAATGAGAAAGAGGTCGCTTGCCTAATCCTCAGAATACATACCACACCACGTTGGCAGTTTCTCTCTACTAGTCCACTACCACTACGCTGGCAGTTTCCCTCTGTCAATCCTCTTTACTTACCGACTACTGATTCTAACGTCCGAGGGTCTTAGGTCGGCATCCACCAGTATTCCTAACCTGAAAGGCTTCTTTCTTCTCTGTGTGGGGGCGTCTAGTCTCTTGTGGCGGAGTCTTATCCACCACACATATCTATGATTTGAAGGTATTTTTATAAATAACAAAGATTTAGAGGGGTTTTATATATAAAAAACCCTACTTAATAATAGATTTGAATGAACCCTTCGAATTGCGATAAACAGAATACAACTCCCAACATATCACATTACAATATTAATGTTGAAACTACCCAACTGCAGAAACATCGTTTGATTATTGTCACTGTTGTATTTGCAAAAGCATCGTTTGAAGGATACATTATTTTTTCCCCCTCAGTTTTAGCCGTTCATTGTTTACTTTTCTTTTCTTTTTCTCATGGTTCACTCCATAGAAAATGTTACAATAGTCTTTGATTGGGAAACTAGCTCTCATGTAGGAAAAACACAAATCTTTTGGGCCGTTTGTTTCGCGTAAAACTCCGTAATTCGTAAATGACTTACTACCCAGTTACAACTACGGCGTTTGTTTGGACCGTAATTTGTAAAAGACTTACGTAACTCAACTAACACTCACTTGCAACCCAGTTACCACTCACTTACAGCCCAGTTACAGTTAATTTTGTGGTCATATAAATTTGTAATATTTTTTATATTAATATTAAAATTTTTTAATATTTAACTTTTTTAATATTTATTTGCAGTATTAAAACTTTTAAAATCACCAAATAGTTAATTTTGTGGTCAACTTTTTCACTTACGACTTATACATTACGACAACCAAACACCGTAAAGTACAATACACTTTTCCACTTTACAATTTTATATTACCAACCAAACACCGTAAAATTTACATACATGTAACTCATTTACCATTGTAAAAGACTTACCTTGCAACTACGAATTACGGCCAGTTACGACAACCAACACGACCTTGCCCAGTAGGGACACCCTTTCCCAATGGGCTAAAGTAAAACCACTCGCCAAAAGTTTCCACGTATGCAGAGAAAATCTCCAACAAATTGAAATCAGTTCCGTCAAACTTTTCCCCTTTAATTTCTAATAACATTTATCTGTTGTTTAGCTATTGTGTGGGGGACATTCAAATTTCTGTGTCTTATCACTACTAGGAATACAATTGTCTAGGTTGTTACATTGGTCTTTAATTTCATTATAAGTTTTATTCATAGCAACAGAAGAAAAATCATGGCTCAAGGAGAACTCCTAAATTTCTTTGGAATAAGAAAACTCATGTGGTTCCATAATATTAGCTGTTAAAAGATTTCATCTGGAGTGAAGAGCAGCTGCCGAACTTTCAATGGTGGATAGTGTATAGAGAAGTAGAGTTCTTGATAATTATGAATTTCTATATATTTTCTTTTATGCAACTCTTCTCCCTCACATGAACTGGCGGGGTTGCAGGAATAGATAACATAAATTCCATAACATCTTCGGATCCATTGCAAATTACTTATTTTCTCTGCTGGTATCAAATGCATTTGTTGTGTGATGTGATGTATATATATATAACTTGCAAATGATTCTGCAGCAAAGAAAGGAGTCTTGCCCTGCTTAGTTTGATCCTTGTTTGTGATGGATGCCAACAGAGGTCCTCTCCATCCAATTCAGTATCTCTATGGAGGGACTCCTGCTCTTTGCCCGCATGATGGTTGTCTTGCATGAGCTTTGATATTAATAGAGAATACACTTTACATTTCAGATTGTTTCAGTACATTCAAGGCGCCAATCTAAATCGGTCGAGGATTGCAATGACCGGCCGTGTTCATGAGCACTGCAGGCCCCCTCCACTCTTCATCCTACTTTGTCCGGCTGTACCTGCCCGTGAATTCCAAGCCTCGCCTCCCGTTCCTCTCCCCGAACTGAACCTCCAGCCTGTCAGATGGGCGAGTCGCTGTGTTGCAGTGAGGCACTTCTCTGGTTTTGCTCGGGACAGTAACATTGTCAGGGAAGCTGAAAAACTGGCCACAAGTTTGAGCCGATCTACCTGGGCCAACTCATCGACTTTCTAGGCAAGAATACATATTCAATTGCGCAGTATAGTTCCCCATTTCGCATGGTCGCGTCAATGAGGTGTGGGCTGATATTGATGGATCTCAAGTACCAGGTTGTGAAACACCGGATTCAGAGCTGTATGCTGAGGGCGTATTTTGTCTGTGTGTGCGCGCGTGCGCGCCCACATTAAGCTATGATGCTGAATGCTCTCTGCTTCTGGATGTGGGAGGAAGAACTGTTGCAATAAGCGTAATACTTTGTGATACCAGCTGCTCCTGGCTACAATGATATTACTGTGTCAAAAAAGTGATGTAATTATCGCTTTCTATTATTAATGTTATCCACAAATGTTATGGCTAATGGGGTATTTGAGATTGTAGAGTATGTAGCTGTGATTAGTTTGACACGTGTATTTGGTTTCAAGCACAAATTTATTTCCGAAACTGGGGATTCCACTCTGACAGAAGTTTTGAAAACTCCAGAGTGAAGGAACTGAGATTTGCATCTATACAAACCTCGGCTTCGATATAAATTTAAGACGCGTTTGTTTGCCATAATCCAAAATGGGGACATTTTATATTTTGAGAATATGAGAATCCCCAACAGGATTTCAGTTTTGGTATGGAATTCAATGTTTGTTTTTGCTCAGGAATGGTAGGAGCTTTTGCATGGATATGGAATATGAAGACAGTCTCCCAAAGTGCAATGTTTACTTTGGAGAATTGAGAGGGAAATTATACCAGTGAAAAATATTCTTATAGCCAGGGGTTTAGATGAATTCAAAGTGCATGTTGGAGGAGTCTGTTGAGCACGTATTTTATAGGTGTGGCAGGTTTGGAGAAAACACAAAGTCTCTAATTATATTGGGACTATCCTGGGGTTCAATGAGATTATGTCTTTTTTTAAAAGACAAAACAGAAGTAAGTCAATTAAGTTTGGGCAATAAGTTGTTGCATTCAATGTGTGGGAGATTTGGATTGCCAGAAATGCAGCAGTTTTCTCGGAGGGATCTAGAACAGTTACAGTAGTAGCACAATGCATTGGCTGCAGTGGTTGAAAGATGGAATGTCGTGGAGAGTGATCTTGAGAATCCGCTGTGACCGTGTGAAGTGGGTGTCACTTCCAGTAGCTCTCCTCCGCGATCAAGGTGAATTTTGACGGTTCTGTCTTCTCTGGTACTGGTTTTGTGGCAAGAGATCATGATGGTAAGCTTATTCAGGCCGTCAATGTTCTTTTGTATGAAGCATCGGTCCCTCCTGAAATGATTGCCGCATGGAATTCTATTCGAGTAGCAGTATTTCATATTGGAGGTTCGAAATTATGAATTGAAGGAGATGCGCAAGGAATAATCCTAGCTATATTGAAAGGGTTCAGGAGTGGATGGGTATGCAGCCAAACTGCTACAAGATATTAAAGTATGGCTTGAATTTCTTGAAGAGTGGAAGATGTCACAAATTCCCTGAAAAAGGAATGCACTGACAGATTTCATGGCAGTTGGAGGATTTAAAGGATTGCAGTGGAGTATGGTATGAGGAACTTGCCTTTTGAGTTATACAATTTGATTGTATCAGATGGTAGGAGTTGTGGAGTTGAAAGAAAACGTCATTAGTTTCCTTGTATTACCAAAAAAAAGGGGATTTTGGCGGAACCACCTATAGTAAAACTTAATTCGGGAAAATCTCAATTACAATTTTTCTTTGCCTGGGCCTCATTTTTTTTGGCGGGCTAGACTACAAACACGACTGGTGGTTTAATCACAAAACTATAAAGGAATAAAATACCTTCATTTTCACTTTTAATCACAATCACGACCACAACTAAAAGAGCTCCCCAACTGCGACTGTGACTTTGTGAGAACTGCGACTGCGACTGCGACTTTGACTGTTATTGTGACTTTGTAAGATTTATCCTCATAATCTAAGTCCTCATGACCATGCTTGCAGTCCTTATGGCCGCAGTCCATGGACTGTGGCCTTATTATGAGGACTACGACTATCTCTTCTCTCACTGTGTAACTCCCCTCTAAAATCATAGTGCGACCTGGTTCACAGTGCATAGACAATGTAAAGAATTAGCTTCTTTATAAGGACTGTGATCGTGATCACACTCATTCTAAAATTACAAAAGTTTTCATTAATTGTAAGAACTGTGACCATGATCGCAATACTTTAATATGTTTTAAAGGACAACGACCTTAATCGCAGTGAGTACGCAAATGTGAAATTTAGCGCTCTCTATCAGAAGTGCGACCTGGATCGCAATTATGAGTGAACTAACATAATTCTTATGGTTTATAAAGATTGTGACCACGATCAAAATATTTTAAAAAAGAATCTGCTAAACATATTTATGATGTGACCTTGGTCGTATTATTGACTTAAAATTAAAATAATAAAATAACAGCATAATTTAGTATAAAAAAAATTAAATTCCATCAACAAAAAAATTATTTCTGATACAGTAACTTACAATGGGAACTAATCCATGTTTACGCGCACGTAGATTTATTGTAATTTCGTACAGATTACAACAACTGCACTTCATCTTTCTCATTGGTGATGCACCCCTATTTTAACCTCGATTTTTTTTGGGTCTACCTGGGGGACGTTTAACATCAGGCGACAATCTTGCTGAATTATCAGGGACTTCATTATTATCAATACTCATCAATATAGGTTGTATAGACGGACTGTAAGAAAGCCAGAATGTAGAAGCTAGAAAAAACTAATCTCAATAGTCATACAGAGATCCTCCAAGCCTACTAATGAAAGTCAGAGCATGAGAACAAAAAAAACCCTGAATTTGCCAAAATTTCACGAATAAGAAAGTCGTGAGAGGTCACACGAAAATTTTGGTCAATGACATCACCTAAAGACGACATCTCTTGATCTAATCAGTTTCGTTTTTTGGAAGATTGCATATTAGCAGCCAACTTCTTCTCAAATGCATATCATTGAATTTCAACTCCTAAACATTTCTTTATTTTCCGCAAACTTTATCATTAATCTTCTTTGAATCGAATCTAACATGAATGTTATGTTGGCCTAAATGCCATTAGCCCTAGTTTTGATGATAATAAAATATATGTAGTTATGTTTTTAACAATTTTGTTTAATAAAGTTTCAGGTTAACTATTTATTGCATTTTGACTCCATCACTAGACTCACACATTTGAAAGCCAAGAAGATATAGATCCCGGAGCCTAAGCACATAGAAGAGCTCAAGGATCAAGTATACTAGAGAAGACTATATCAAGATTTGTATTTTTACTTTTTGTATTTTAGATAAGATTTTTAGTCATTTGTTAAAATCAAGATAATATAGGTTGATAGCTTTTGGGATACACACACACACATTTCATACTCCTTTGTGTTTTTAAAAAGAGTCCATAACTATCTCTTTATTATTTTCAAAATCGAGTTTCAGAAAAATGAGTTCGGAAAAACTGGGTTTTCGATTTAGAAAAGTATTTTTTACAAAATATGGTTCTAACTTTGTTTTGTGTTGATTCATGATCACATACTGATTCTACAAGTCCCTAGAACTCTATTTTGTAATAAAGATCAAAAGTTATTTGTCGGAAAAAGAATGGTTTCAAAAAGATTTTCATACCTTACCTTTGCCTATTGTCGGTCGATCGACCGGTCGACCGTAGGCAAAGTAAAATTGCTCTGTCGGTCGACGAGCGATCGACCGACATGCACCAAAGTGCATTTGTGCACTTCGGTCAACCGGGTGGTCGACCGACTGCAAGAGTTTTACTCTCGGTTGGGTCTGGTCGACTGCCCTAGTCGGTGGACAGAGAGTTTCGGCCGACAGAGAGTTTAGCTCCTGGTTGGGAACAACGATCGACCGAGGCCGGTCGACCGCTATCCCCAATGGTCGGACAGAAGAATTTTCTTTTCCCCTTCATTTTATTTTTTTTCCCAACGGCTATATTCTATTTGCCTTTTCTGAGTCTTTTCAATGACTCTTTTGGGTCTTCTACTCATGTTTTCATTCCCTATAAATAGTGGGACTATAGAAAAACCCTCTAACAAGATTTCTAAAGTTTAGATCAAGTTTTTACAAGTTTGCATCAAGATTTATCATTTTCTTAAAAGATTTCTTTTTGAGCCAAATTTTCCACATTCTTGCTTTTTAGCTTTAACCTTCCCTCTACATCTCTACAAGCTATTTTCACTACACAATCTCAAAGAGTTTCACCTCCTCATCCTGCTTATAGGATTGTGCTTTTGAGCCATTGTGATCAAGTGAAGATCACTGATTTTTTCTATTGAGAAGTTGTAGAGGTTGCGGTCTCAAGTGAGCTAGTGAGCTCTATGTTGGTGTTGCGGCACCGTGAGAGGACTTGTGAGTCCATTGAGTTCTAGTGAGAACTTGTAATGGTTGATGATCTGGTGAGTGAGATCAGTCATAGTGAAAATCCTTCATAGTGTGAAGGCGGGAACGTAGAGCAGTGACTAGAACCTCGAAATAAATCACGTATTTGCGATTGCTTACTCTTTCTCTCTTCACTCTACTTTTTTTTTAATACTTGCACTCTTATATTGTTTACTTATTTGTAAGTATTTCTTAGTTGTGATTGGTATTTGCTAGGTTGCTAGCATGTAAATTTTAATTCCACATTATTTACTATTTAGTATAACCATCACCTATTCACCCCCTCTAGGTGATTTACATGTTATTGGAAGTTGTCGTTCTTCAAGAATCCATAAATTGAAACTCTCAGCTACCGTGGAGGATGCACGATCATATCTCTATCCAGAGAAGTAAGCATTCGCCCAGTGTTCAAGAGGCACACTGGCTAAGAATTTGTTCGCTTGATGGCTTCGAGTTTGAAAAAATTATACTCTCTCTGAGACTCCTTGTGGGTTGGTATATAACAAGCTTTTGAATTTTTTAAGGATGAATGGACGTCTACGGTTCTTGCTGGAGATAGTTGTTGTCAAGTTTGAGCTTCAAATGCCAATAACAATAAAAATTGTAAGAATCTGAAAAGACAGTTGGAATTGACTTCAATAATCCATAATGCCTATCAGATATAATGTGTGAATTTTGTCCCCAGCTACAATGGCCTTGAGGTATTCCATGAACCAATGCCAGTTTTCATCACTCTCAGAATCAACTATTGCCATGACAAATGTGAAGAAACCCTTTTAAAATAATAATTGATGTCAAACATAAAAAAAAGCCCTGTATGCATTTATGAGTATTGCGACTCTTGTCACAGTCCTCCTAAATAAATATTGTGTGTCTGTGAGTACTGCGATCAAAGTCGTAATCACCTATTTAATAGAAATACAATTGTGATCATAATACTCATTATACACATGCTATTATGTGTTTCATGAACTGCAACCAAGTTATTGACATGTGGAGAAACTAATATATCACGTGGTGCTATGTAAAACATTAGAAATCAAACGAAATGAAAAGTAAAAAAAACATGCCATCATCACCATTCAGCCCGGTTGCAGCAAGCATACCAACCTTTATTTTTGGCTTTTAGAAAGGTTCCATCCAAAATAACAGAAGATGGTAGAAGTAAAACCCTTGAATGAAACATCAAAAGTTTTGACTAGTCAAGAGAACTTGTGATTTTCATGAGAGTTTCCAGTTCAACATAATTTGGGTTGCTCTTTCTCAATTGCACAATGTAAGTATTAAATAATGGTAAGATAGGGAGTCATCGTCATTGCAGTAGGTAATTCCTAAGGAATCAATTCATGCACCAGAATAATGGAGAGAGATAGTTAAATTGAAATCACAGCAAGTACAAACACATAGAACTTACGTGGAGATCTGAAATGGAAAAAACCACGGAGAGAGCAGAATACCACTGTAACAATGGTGATTATAGGTGAATTTCTCTAGTGTGCTAGAGTTTCTAGATTCTGATTGTGATCCCCCTCCTCATTTGGAGGGATCTGTTATTTATACAAGTTATGTCAAACAGATAAGACTAGGGAGTCCAGCTCAGTTTGAATACTTAAAATTCGCATCTTGATGGTGGTTGAGCTGAACATCCCGATTTAGATCGAGATAGGGGAAAGTCCAACTCTATCTGGGAGTCTGCGACTTAATGTAGATAAGGACGAATTGCTCCCGAGGGGTAACTATCCCTTTTGAATGAGGATTGGACTTTAGAGGTGGAGATCTCCTGTTCCGGCTTTACCTCTTCTTCTAATTACCCGACCCGCTTGGAGTTCAAACTGGATGAAGACTTTGGATTAGGTGTTCTGGAGTTGACCACGTGTCGTGCATCCCTTGGGGCCGGATAGACACGTGTCACAATCTTAGGCGGGTCAGAAAGTGGCCACTGCATTCATATATCACTTCCAAAGTAAATTCTTTCCAAGTATGTGCATAATAATAACTTAGTGACCTACCATTCTATTCTTTCTAAACTCTCTCTTTCGGGTTCACCGAAGGTTTGTATCGAATCTCATCATGAATCAATTTCTTTATTGCTCGTGAAACGATGGTTTCTGATATCTTTGCATGCAACACTACATGTGTGATTATTTTCAATTTCTTAATTATGAAAAACTCATTCATTTTCAGCATAGTTAGAAGCATGAATCCTCTATTTGTAACCAGTGTCTTTTTTCTTAATGCACTCAACAATAACTCTACTACTATCATTTTGCACAAATTTAAATTTGTAACCAGTCTCAACGTAGTATATGATAAGTTTCTCACTGAATTCAACCACTTCACCTTCAAACATCTGACCAACCTCCCTAAATGCATCAGACCATGTGATAGACTTCAAAACTGTTCTACTCGATTCACTAAGGTCATCATAACAATCTATTAAACTGCTACTTACATTACTAGAAAAATTTACAATTCCAGTAGCTTCAACCAATCTCGCACATATTTCAACTGTAATAACGTTTCTTAGCCCAACAAAAATATAATAAGGGATTGTGAATCTGAGTTAGTTTCAATCATAGAATGCTTAAACTCCTCAATATAAGATATTTCAATAGACCAAAGTACGAAAAAACTCTATTTATTGCATACTTGCTTCTTCAGTCCATCCACTGCGGAATCCATGCAAACATGTTGTACAAAACAATCGCCATCGTAGAAAGAACAACGAGAACACCCAATATCCAACATCTATAAAAAAATATAAAGAACATGTTTCATACTTTTTTAAACAAAAAAATAATAGGAAACATAATTGGAATAGAAAAAAAATCTGAGATTTAATTTGACGGCGATCATAGTCGAAGTTTTTTATGTTAACAAACACCTTCTCATTTATGCAACGACTTTGATTGCTGTTATCAGGAAACACAATTTCATGTGTTTATTGTGGTTGTGATCAGTGTCGTATTGCTAAAATAACTACATGTCCATGTTTTTATAAGAAATCGAACATCATCAAATACCACTAATAAAATGAAAACAATAATTGAAAACATATTTTGATGAGATTTAAAAGTACTGTGACCGTGATCGCAGTTCTCGTAAACAATTGTCAATGAAATAGTTATGGGAACACAATTCGCTGAGATTCAGTATAACTGCGACCATAATCGCAGTTCTCAAATTAACAAACAACTTTAGTTATAAGACTGCAACTTTGATTGCAGTCTTTGTTATATGAAAGTCTTTGTTAATCTAAAAAGTTGCAATGCAAAATTTTAGTTATAAGAATGCGACTTTGATTGTTGGGTTTTGATGAATTATTTGTGAATCAAAAATTTAGTTATAATTATTTGATCTATGCAGCCAACAGATTCAAATCAAACAAAATGAATCAACATAATCATCCGACACAGTTAATTCGTCAAAAACCTAAAAAAATGATCAAAAAAATCAAAATAAGAACTAGATTAGTACCTTTAAGATCGCAAAAGAATTAATAAGAAAAATAACAAAGATGATATTTAAAACTTAACCTGCCGAAGCAATCGCCATAGAGAAAGAAAGACGAGGGTGATGAAATCAAAATCGATGAAGGCTGAGATGATTAATGAAGATCATCGGCAAAGAGAATAGATGAAAAAAGCCAAAAAGAAACTTAATCGGCCAGATCTGAAAAGGGTAAATTTGAAAAGTTGAAAATATAAGTTAGTTATACGATAGGTTCAAATTTGAAACAGACGACGTGGCTGACGTGGATTGAGCCTGAGGCGGAAAAAAAAATTTGTAACTGAGATATTTTCTAAATTAATTGAAAAAAAGAGGAGTACAAGGCCATTTTCTGAAGAAAAATAGCCCTTAATTGGTCTTTCTTTACCATGTAAGCTTTTGGGAGCGGATATTTCCCACCCGAAAAAGTAATGAAGGCACCTCAATGTTGAAGGCACCTCCCAAATTGATGAAGGCACTCCCCTCTTCAAAATGTCAAAATGCCCTCTTCTTCTCCTCCTCTCCCTCCTTCGTTGGCGACCACCTCCTCCCCCGACCTCCCTGCTCCTCTTCCTCCCCCCAGATCTCTCACGCCCCCTCTCCTCCCCCGGATCTCCCCCCCCCCCCCCCATCCCCCCCCCCCCCCCCCCCCCCCCCCCCCCCAAGAACAACCCCCAAACTAGCGTCTGTTCAGTCAGATCAGGCTGAACAGACTCTAGTCTATTCGACCTGATCTGACTGAACAGGTCAGATCTGAAGAAGGAGGACGAGTGGGTGGGGGAGGGGAGGATGAGGGGGGAACGGGGGAGGGGAGGCCGGGGAGTGGGGAGAGGGGAGGCGAAAGGAGCAGTTTAGACTTTTCACCTAAGGTGAAATTGTCAAAAAAAAATAATGACAAACTTGTAATAACTTATCGGGTGTTTTTATTAATTTTTTGGTTGGAATATCCGCTCCCGAACTCTATGCATCCAACAGAAACCATTCCTCGTCTGTCCAACTCCAGAAGCCCTCCCCTCATCTGAAGGCCTGCTCCCTCTCTCATCTGACAATCATAAAATCACACAAGCAGCAAAATGCTGCAAGAAGAAGAACAAGAAGACGACGCAGAAGCAGCAGCACTCCTCTCCGAGCTCCCCCTCCCTCCTCCCTCCGATGATGAGGACGACGATGATCCCGAAAAAGAAACAAGAAGAAGAAGAAGAAGAAGCATTTGTTACAATGGGTGCGGCCGCCCCTCGACCGTCTGCCTCTGCCCCTACCTCCCTCCCCACCCCATCCGCACCTCCACCGAGATCATCCTCCTCCACCACCCCCACTCCCTCACCCGGCCTCCACCAACACCCTCTCCACCCTCCCTCCCTTGACCTCCTCCCTCCTCAACCTCCACCTCCTCCGCGGCCGCGCCCTCCGCCTCGGCTCCCACCCTCTCCTCGACTCCCTCTTCCACCACCACTCCCCTCTTCACTCTCGCCCCGCCCTCTTCCTCTTCCCTCCCTCCTCGCCTCCCCATCCCCCATCCCCCTCTCCCGCTGGGCCCACCGCACCCCCCTCGCCGCACGCCCCGACCCCGTCCTCATCGTATTCGACGGGACCTGGGCGCAGGCTAGGGAGATGGTCGCTGCGAGCCTGCCGTTTCTGATGAAGTTTGCGACCCATGTGAGTCTCGGGCAGGGGGTTGACGAGGGGCCGAGTAGTTACGAGTCGGAGCTGGTGGTGAGGAAAGAGCCGTTTGAGGGGTGCGTCAGCACGATGGAGGCGGTGGCCAGGGCGCTGAGGGTGGTGGAGCCGGAGGAGGGGGTTGGAGTGGAGGTGGAGGAGAGGTTGATTGGGGTGCTAAAGGCGATGGTGGGGTTTCAGGCGAGGCACTTGAAGAAGCCGATGAAGCCCAGGATCAAGATGAGGAAGAAGAAGGAGATGAGGAAGCTGGAGGAGGACAAGGGATTGGAATCATTGGATTGAGTTTGGAGTGCTCGCGTTATGTTCGGTGAAATTACTGTGAGAGTGTTGGCTGACTGAGTTGTTGCTTGTAATCTGTTTGCTGAAATTGCTGACTGAAAACTGAAATTCTGCGCCTATATCTTGCGTCTATAGTGTTGGATTCAGATTTCGTGGACTAATTGTGCGAAGGAACGGACATGAATTGGATTGCTCGAAGGTGTTCGGTGAAATTACTGTGAGATTGTAGTTTGACTGATTTGTTGTTGGTAATCTGTTTGCGCAAATTACTGACTGAAAAATGAAATTCGGCAGCTACTATGCGTGACCAGAACAAGACAAAAATAGTGACTGAGACATCTCGCTTGTGTACTGTTGACTCTTATTTCATACAAACTTGATTCTCTAGTGTTGAATTCATAACATGCACTAATTTTGCCAGACTGCATGAAGGAATGTAAAAAGATGAAAACTGCACATCATGCCATATTTTCCCCAAAAAAAAAAAAAAAATTTTGACATTCATATTCTTATTTAAACCATCAGATTAATAAATTGTCCGCGCTGCTCTCAAAAACAAAGATTTATTCAGAGGATACAGGAAAATCGCCAACCATTATTCTCAATATATTAACTTCGTATTCGAACTAAGAGTTCTGCTCTTCCAGTTCCCTTCCATTTTGTTCCCATGCTAGACTCTCCAAATCGTATTTGCTTGAATAAAACACCGTGTAGCTAAAATTTTCTTGTCCAAGCCCCAATTGTCATTACAAGGATGAATAATTTTAGGGGAAGATGGATAAAACCCCCGAACGTTTGGACCAACTTCAGCAATAACCCCCAACATTCATTTTCCTTGGCTTTCCTCTTCTCGACGTTAAATCTCGAACATCTGTTAAAATTGAATTATCCAGTTACCAAAATATCTTTATTTAATTTATAATAGCTCTGAGTTCTTCTTCCCCAAACGCAAATTTTACAGCACCCTTTAGCATCTTAACCCTCTAACTCTTAAATCCATTTTGTTATAAGGATCATAAATCTGTCCAAGTTTCTTTCTTGGTGGCAGAATCATTATATCACCAACACCCTGCTTAGGCCCATTGAGGATTTCACTCTCTATGGTTCTCTTTTTTCTTATCTGTTTCTCTCTCTATAAATTCCCTTTTTGGGGATTTTCTGGGCTAATGGATTTTCTTTCTCTATTTATTGAAAATGAATGAGTAAGAGATATAAGAGCTGAGAGTGGGATGAGATACAAGGGACAGGATGAGAGAGAGAGAGAGAGAGAGAGAGAGAGAGAGAGAGAGAGAGAGAGGGTTTATATGGGTTATTATTAGGGGTGCCACCGGATACGGATTATCCGCGGATATCCGCATCCGAATCCGCCTCCAATCCGGATAAGGATATCATTTTTTCACATCCGTCAATATTCGTATCCGTATCCGTATCCGAAAGGTAGGTGCGGATATGGATATGGTAAAAGTAATATCTTATTCGTATCCGATCCGATATCCGAATGTTGCGTGTTTCATAATGATATCGGTATGGAGAAGACTATTCTTCAATGGAATAAGGTATTAAATTTTGATATTTTGAGTTGGTGAAAAAGTAATAGTGAAAAGTATTCGATTCTTGCAAGAGCACCACATGATATTTTGAGTATTTCGACATCAACCATGTTATGCGAATCGGCATTTAGCACCGGAGGACATGTAATCTATTGTTATAGAAGTCAAATGACAATGAATACGATGAATGTATTGATATGTACACAATAAT
Source organism: Agave tequilana (assembly GCA_038442645.1). Classification (NCBI taxonomy): domain Eukaryota; kingdom Viridiplantae; phylum Streptophyta; class Magnoliopsida; order Asparagales; family Asparagaceae; genus Agave; species Agave tequilana. The sequence continues at coordinate 55,386 of JAVJIF010015110.1, read as the reverse complement.
ATTATAGTATGTATCACATTTAATATTGTAGTAGATGAGATAAAAAGTAATATAAGTATTTCTGTTTAATTTATCTTTAACCATATCCATTTTTAACATATCCGATTAGTATCCGCATCCGATCCGCTAATATCCGATTTATATCTGATATCCGATTTTAGCGGATACGAATATCATTTTTTCACATCCGCCAATATCCGTATCCGTATCCGAAGGTTGGGTGCGGATATGGATATGGTAGAGGTAATATCCGATCCGTATCCGATCCGATGACACCCCTAGTTATTATCAAAAGAAAAGTGAGGAGTTGGGTTTTGGAGGAGAAAAAAGAAGCAAAGAAAAGGGTATTTTCTTCATTGAATATGAAAAACTAACCATATCCAATTTTTTAACAACTTTGAATTAACTTTGAAGGGAAAGTGAACATTTTTGAACCTTAAGAAGTATTGCTGAATTCGACTAAAACGTAGAGGAGTTCTGTATGTTTATCCCGTAATTTAAATCGTTTAACTTCTAGGGGAACAACAATCCAACTTACAGCTTAATTTTGCACCAAAAAGAAATCATTATCTATGTCATGCACATAGAAAACATTAGATTTCAAATTTCCTTCACATCATGTCATATCACCCATTCAAACTACTAACAATCTTGTGCAGAAGCAAAGAACAGACCTTGTCTAGAAATGTGGTTTGTACGTTTGGTAACCCTTCGATATAACAACATTCAGTAGGAATACACAAAAGGAATGACCCAACATTTAAAATGACAACCAGCTAAAGAAACGATAATTTATTTGAGATATGATATGGGTTTGGAATACAAATGAATAAGGGGGCGCGCGCGCGCGCACACATATATATATACAGAAATATGTATATTAGCCGACGACAGAGAGACCCTCTCAGCCTGCGGTGACGTGGCACATTATTAGCCACACTAGGAAGGACGGCCCGCCTACTGAAACAGTTGAAATTACTAAATGCCCATGCGGTAAAAGATAGTGGATCTGTATAGTTTATTATTTTTTTTATATTTCTGAAGTTAGTCAATATTATCACAATTATCTTTTATAACTGCGACCAACTTCATCAAATCACGAAACAAATTTGAATACTTCTTTATTAAATTTTTTTTTTACGCAGATATTATTGAAACTACACCTAGAGGGGGGTTGAATAGGTGTATGACTAATCTATGACAAATAATGCGGAATTAAAAACTTAATTGCAACACACTTAGTGTAACCAAAGAGTGTAGCTGAATTCCCGGTGAAGGGCTCTGGACTAGCTCCTCTTGATTCCTCTGAATAAGAGTTGAGGTGCTATATGAAGCTCTCTTTGTTAAACACAAGTATGGCACACAAACAAACCAAGCATGTATAAATGATATGACAATATGAATCAATGCACAAAGTAGAGAGGGAGAGTAAGAGAAAGTGGATCAAACGCAAAAACTGAGATTTGTTTCGAGGTTCGAGCACACAGCTCTACCTCCCGCCTTCACACAGAAGGATTTTCACTAACTCGTCCACACAGGACTTCCACACAGGGAACCTCCACTGAGGATTTGGGCAAATACAATTTGGGAGTACACAACTCCTCTCTCAACCAAATACAACCTCTCACTGAGGTAAGGCACAACTCACAACACCTCTACACTTAGAGGGTTAGGCACTTAGCCAAACGATGATCAACCTCTCACTAGAGGGATAGGGCTCAAAGCCACTCAAACACAATCACCTCACAGTTGAGGGATTTCAACACAATCTCCACCTCTCACTAGAGGGAGCCAAACACCACTTCCACAATCACCTCACAATAGAGGGATACCAACTCAATCACCTCTCACAAGAGGGATATCACAATGATGAAAGTTTTACAACTTGGTGGTCTCTTTCAACCACAAACCAATTTTCTCACTAAAACAAAGATCCTATAAATAGGATAGAATGATAAGCTCAAGTGTGAGAAATAAAGAGTTTAGAAATCAAAAACACAAAGAAAAACTCTTGGGAAAACTTCTAGAATGAATATAAGTGAAAATAAAAACTATCCCAAAGACTTCTCCTTTTCTTGATTTTTCCAACCTTTTAAAACAAATAAAAGATAAATCTTTTGGCTTAAAAACTCTTTTGAAAACTTGTATTAAAGCACTAGAATGTATGGGAATTTTGGCTCTTAAAAATCTTGTTGAAAGACCAACTCAAATGGGTATTTATAGCCTATTTGAAAATCTGCCCGTTGGCAGCTGAAAAGGGCCTGTTTGCCCTTCCGGTCGACCGGCCGGTCGACCGGCCAATGGTCAAAAATTTGACCGTTGAGCCCTCGGTCGACCGCCCGGTCGACTGAGCCCAGATCCAGAGAGCAACGGCTCTCTGGTCGGTCGACCGCCCGGTCGACCGAGCTGGAAACAGAGAGCAGACTCTCTACCTGGTCGACCGCCCGTTCGATCGGAGGCTTTTCCGGAGAGCAGAGCTCTCTGGCGGTCGACCGGGTCGGTCGACCGGCCTCCCCAGCTAGGCTGCGTGCACACTTTGTGTACGTCGATCGACCGGCCTGGTCGACCGACCACTGCTACGGTCGACCGCAGTCAGCCAGGCCAGCTAATTTGGGACTTAAAAACTTGATATTTTGACTTCAAATAAATCCCATAAAATCACATAAAATCCACAAAAATCAGTTCATGTTATATCTTTGAAATACATACATGTTTGAGTAAAAATCAAATCATGTTACAAACATTTTGAACCATTTTTGTGTTGTTGAAAATTTACCTAAAACCAAATTCTGTATTTTCTAAAACTTGAACTTTTGAAATGGAAATCCGATTTTTCCAAAATACATGTAAATACAAAAACATGATATTTAAACAACTTTGAAGCATGTTATATATGAATAGAATCCAATATACATGAAATGTATTATATCTATATTTTTGACATTAAATCCAAAAATAAGTTTTGTTTAAAAACCAAAACTCCAAACACATGAATAGTATAAACATATGATAAGCCTATTCATGAAAACCAAGATCGGTTAAACCAAAAACCAAAACATGAAACTTGTGTGTGTATTGTGAACTTGAGCATATCACACTATCTAATCTTTACATGAGATCTAAACACAATCTTAACTAAACAAACTGAAGCCTTCTTGTAGAAGGCCGTCTCCAAGTTGACTCGATCCAAACGCGATCCAACGAGCTTGACTCCAACCGAGTGCTAGATGTGAACTTGACGTTCGAGCTCTTGAATCATCATGTGAAAGCTCCAAAACACCTTTGTTGAAACTAATCACCTACTAATATCTTGATCAAATATCTGAAACTAAATATCACAAAGATTATTAGTAAACTATAACTACATGAGTTAATCATCATCAAAACTAGAGTGGAAGGCCTCTGGGGCAACAATCTCCCTCTTTTTTATGATGACAAAACTCAAGAAGTTATATATGCATGGATTAAAGTTAAGCTTCAAAGAAGCTCCCCCTTAACTCATGTATAGCAATAAACATAATAAATATGCAATGAATGCTCAACATAAATATGCATAAACATGATATTTGATACCAAATGAAGTAAACATGTTCTTGATACCAAATATTAAACTAAACATGTTCTAAATTCTTGATACCAACAAAGCAATAAAATATGCTCTTGATACCAATATCAAAAAAATGCTCATGATATCAATTGAAAGAAATATGAATATATAAAAACATGATATCATCTAAACACATATGCATATAAAACTCTAAAATATTATGCATATAAAACTTCAAAATATCGCTCCCCCTTTTTGTCAATTCATCAACAAAGAGATACAAGCAATAAAAAGGCATAAATAACAATTTTCTCTTTTGCATAAAGCAAAACAATATGATACCAATTAAAAAAAATATATCAATTTAGCATGGAGGTATAAATCAAAACAACAAGGTACCAATTTATGATACCAATAGAAAGATAAACTAAATCTTTTGAATATACCAACAAAAATTTTGATACCAATAGAAAGATATAAACAAATAGGTAATCTTGATACCAATTTTGAAAATGAAACATATATCCCATTGAAATTATTATTTATGATCAATTGAAAAGATTTTTCATTGGGAGCATAGGATACCAATTAAAAAAAATCAATATCATTTTTCACAATAAAGGGTGGGAGTAAAATATCAATAGTGAACAAAATCGATTGAAAGGTAAAATATGAATTTTCTCCCCCTTTATGAAATACCAATGAAAATGATGCATAAGCTTGTATAAGATACTAATTGAAAATTAATTGTCATTAAGAAATCAAGCTTAGCATGGCAAAATTTGTGCTCAAAGAAATAGAGATATAGTAAGCACAATTAAAACAGTAAATATATGTGTTTTAAGTAAATACCAATCGAAATTGATACTATTTGAAGTTTAAGCATACATATATAACAACATATATGAGTATACAAAAAATGAATGTCAATAGTGATACCAATTGAAAAGATATAATGATACCAATTGAAAAGATACAATGATACCAATTGAAACTATAATGAGGATCAAGTGTATAACTCATATTCCCTACCACCCATTCATGCACATGTTCAAATAGATTTTCAATTAAAAGCATACAAGGCATGGTCGCCCAACCAACCGCCCTTAATGGGTAGGGGTTTTCAAAAATATGTTTGAAAATAATATAACATATATGAAAACTCTACCCAAAATGAAGAATACGAACTAGTTATATGAAAAATTAAAAACTAGTACGATATCCTTCGAGCAAGGAATAAAGCAAAAATATATTCCATGAAACATGAAAATCACATGATCATCAAATACTCAAAGTTTATAAGCACATATATTCTCATGAAACAAATTATGAGTACACAAAAATGATGTGAGTGTACAAGTATAATGTGAAATACAAAGTCATGAAAATAGGCAATTAAGCTCAAATATGAAATTCCTTAAAACATGAAAAAATAGTCAATTTTCAAGGCATATGTATGTTTTGTACAAACTAGAGTATAGATACATATCCAAACATGAACGAGTCCACAAAAAATATGCATGAAGGCAAGTGGCTCATGGATGTATATGTATAACTAATAGTTTAGATAAAATAGACATATACATGAAGTTTTAAACACAAACATGAAAACATGCACAAAAATAGAGAATACAAGTCAAAACGCATGAATCATCAAAACTAGGCTATACTAGTACATCTAATGGGTACAAATGAGCATTTAGACACAAACATATAATAATCTATTTGTGGCTCACTAGTTGTATAAGTATATATCCAAATTTTAATGAAAACTAACATCTAAACATGTAATCAAAACATGAAGTATAGAAATCAAAACAGAACTCATATGATCATTATGTAAATGCTCATGTTATTAGATCTATGATATACACAATAGCTAAACACATGTGAGAACACAAAATAGGGTCCATATAAACATGTGTGATCTCAAATACTAATCATGCATATCACAAGTCTAATAATCATGACATTTATCATAATAATCATGAAACATGAAAACATGCTAAAATCAATAATGAAAGCATGTAAACATAAGTGGGAGTTAGAAATCGTTACCAAAAACCATGAGTGCAAGTCTCTAGGCTCCAAACCAAGGTGGTCCTCCCACCAAACTCCCCTTGAAAGTGATGCATCCAAATTGTCATCTATAAGCTCGGAACGCATCCACCTCAAGGCACCATCACTCTCACGTCATATGAGAGCCCACACCTACATCAAATGAAATAGGAGTGGTCTTTGGTACCCATACTCTTTTGGATCCATGGGGGTTAGCTCCTTTCTAACCCAAACAAATTTATTTATTAAATTAGAATCATGTATCCTATCATAACAAAATTTAATAAGGTGGCCCTTACGTCCACAATGTGTACATGTGTACACATGAGCATACAAAGTGTGATGAGTGTGAACGTGAGGAGCATGTGTATGCCGTGTATGGTGTGCATGCATAGTTGGAACTTGTTTCTTTCGAAAATAGATACCAAACGTGTATGGTTCATGACACAATGGCTTAACGTGGAGCCCAAACATTCAACACTTTTCTTCAAAACATTTATATCATTTTAATACTAGAAGATAAAGTGGAGCATGCAATAGGTGTGTTAGAATGTGAAGCTACACTAGCATGGCAAACATGAGAGTCTAAATCATTTCTCAAAGAAACATTTTATTTGAAACAATTTCCAATTCCTTTGAAATTGAAGCAATTTTTATTTTCAAAGAATCATTCTCTTTTACAACAAAATCAAGTTTTAATGTTAAAGCCTCATTTTTCTTTAACACATCATTACAATCATTTTTACTTTTCAAAATCTTGTTTTCATTTAAGACAAGATCAAGTTTAAATTTCAATGAATCCCTTTCATTAGAAATCTCCTCTTTCTTGTAAAACAATATCAAATTTTAAAGACAAGTCCTTATTTCTTTAGTTAACTTACAAGTTTTTTTTTTAAAACTTTATATTTTTCTAAGAGGTTCTCACAAACAATAGATAATTCTTCATTCAATGCATGGCATTCATACTATCAAGATCATCAAAAGAAGAGCTAGCACTATCTAGTTGAGTATCCGAATGTACCTCAAGGGAGTCATTCCCTTGGACCATGTAGCAACGATGTTCGGATTCTTCTCCACTAGATTCCTTCTCCATAATGTTGGGCGTTTGAAGCTCGGAGGAGGTCAACGTGTTCCACAATGCAAAGGCGGAATCACAATGAGAAACTAAGCACAAATATTCTTTGTTAAGCGTGCTTCTAAGTGCCGTTAGGGCTTGTGCATTGGCCTCTATATGCTTGCTATTACCAAGATAGGATTTCTTGGTAGCGGCAAGGAAAACATGCAAGCTTAGGGTTTTTAGAGACCTACTCACCCTAAATTTTCACATGTCAATGTTGGAAACATCAAACATGGGAGGGGTCAAGCAATCCATGAGTGTATGAATAAACAAGTGTGCAAATGCAAATCTAGATTAGCAACCAAGATCACACTCCTAGGTGGTTAACCTAATATCAGGAGCGTAGGCTCTGAAACCAATTGAAACTACACCTAGAGGGGGGGTGAATAGGTGTACGATTAATCTATGACAAATAATGCGGAATTAAAAACTTAATTGCAACACACTTAGTGTAACCAAAGAGTGTAGCCGAATTCCCGGTGAAGGGCTCTGGACTAACTCCTCTTGATTCCTTTGAATAAAATAAGAGTTGAGGTGCTATATGAAGCTCTCTTGGTTAAACACAAGTATGGTACACAAACAAACCAAGCATGTATAAATGATATGACAATATGAATCAATGCACAAAGTAAGAGAAAGAGAGTAAGAGAAAGTGGATCAAACGCAAACACTGAGATTTGTTTCGAGGTTCGAGCACACAGCTCTACATCCCCGCCTTCACACAGAAGGATTTCCACTAACTCGTCCACACAGGACTTCCCACACTGGGAACCTCCACTGAGGATTTGGGCAAATACAATTTGGGAGTACACAACTCCTCTCTCAACCAAATACAACCTCTCACTGAGGTAAGGCACAACTCACAACACCTCTACACTTAGAGGGTTAGGCACTTAGCCAAACGATGATCAACCTCTCACTAGAGGGATAGGGCTCAAAGCCACTCAAACACAATCACCTCACAGTTGAGGGATTTCAACACAATCTCCACCTCTCACTAGAGGGAGCCAAACACCACTTCCACAATCACCTCACAATAGATGGATACCAACTCAATCGCCTCTCACTAGAGGGATATCACAATGATGGAAGTTTACAACTTGGTGGTCTCTTTCAATCACAAACCAATTTTCTCACTAAAACAAAGATCCTATAGATAGGATAGAATGATAAGCTTAAGTGTGAGAAATAAAGAGTTTGGAAATCAAAAACACAAAGAAAAACTCTTGAGAAAACTTCTACAATGAATATAAAGTGAAGATAAAAACTATCCCAAAGACTTCTCCTTTTCTTGATTTTTCTGATATTTAAACAACTTTTAAGCATATAGTATAAGGATAGAATCCAATATACATGAAATGTATTATATCTATGTTTTTGACATTAAATCCAAAAATAAGTTTTGTTTAAAAACCAAAACTCCAAACACATGAATAGTATAAACATATGATAAGCCTATTCATGAAAACCAATATCGATTAAACCGAAAACCAAAACATGAAACTTGTGTGTGTATTGTGAACTTGAGCATATCACACTATCTAATTTTTACATGAGATCTAAACACAATCTTAACTAAACAAACCGAAGCTTATAGAACGCCGTCTCCAAGTTGACTCGATCCAAACGCGATCCAACGAGCTTGACTCCAACCGAGTGCTAAATGTGAACTTGACGTTCGAGCTCTTGAATCATCATGTGAAAGCTCCAAAACACCTTTGTTGAAGCTAATCACCTACTAATATCTTGATCAAATATCTGAAACTAAATATCACAAGATTATTAGTAAACTATAACTATATGAGTTAATCATCATCAAAACTAGAGTAGAAGGCCTCTGGGCCAGCAATTATATATTTTAGGAATGCGCCTAAGCTCGTAGTTGTCAATAAAATAATTTCTCAATAGTTTTAAATTTTTTTACGCAGATATTATATATTTTAGGAATGCGCCTAAGGTCATAGTGGTCAATAAAATAATTTCTCAATAGTTTTAAAAGCGCCCTTTATCACAGTCTACAATTATTTAATTTGTAGATTTTTATGATATGATCTGTAAGAATTTTACTGATTTCAAATATAGTCGCAGTTTACTTTTTTCGTATGTAATGTATAAATTATTATTATTTTTTACATATTAAATGCGAACAAGGACTGCGACAATGATTGCAGTGCTTAACGAGAGCATGTTGTGGATGTTTTTTTGCTAGGTTAAATGTAAAAACAGTGACTAAGAACTGATACTATAGTCGCAGTTTACGTATTATTTTATATATTTGTTCTTCACTGTGACTGTTGTCTCAGCCGCCTATAAACTATTAAATTGTTTTTTACATATTGCATGCGATCTGAGACTGCGACTATGGTCACAGTGCTTACGACAACATTTTGTGGATGATTTTTTTACTAGGTTAAATGTAATAACAGTGACTAAGAACTGATACTATAGTCGCAGTTTACGTATGATTTTATATATTTGCTCTTCACTGTAACTGTTGTATCAGCCGCCTATAAACTACAAATTTTTTTACATATTGCATGCGAACAAGGACTGTGACTATGGTCGCAGTGCTTAAGGACAGCAGTCGCAGTTTTCTAATTTGTGATAAAAGTGAAATATACTGATTTGAGAGGATTGCGATCATGTTCGCAGTAATATCTGTTTATATAGTTTAATTTTGGACTGCGACCATGGTAGCTGTTTTTAACTTTATTAAATGCAAAACGATCAAACTATTTATGACTGGACAGCGACCGTGGTCGCAGTTTCATATGTAATTATTATCTGAGTGTTGCGACCATTATCGCAGATAGGATGCAGAAATAATAACTATACGGTATACTTTATATGTATTTTAAAAATATGAAAGATTATTTTACAGATAGAAGTAAATTTTATTTATAACATAATATGGTCAGAAAGAGACCTTACAAAAAAAGAGCATTAAAAGCTCTTAAAAGAAGACAAAATAACGTTGAATATCATAAGATCAGGAAATCCTAATCCTCGTCGTCATCACCATCATAAGCAGATTCGTCGTCTTCATACTCCTCGTCTTCCTGTTCATCACTTATTTCCTCATCATCTTTCTCGTCGTTTAGCTCGCAGTATTCCTTAGTTTCTTCCTCTTTTTGAGGGTGCTTTGGTTCATCGATAAACTCCCAGAATGGATTGTCTCTATCAAGCTCTTCGTCTGATCCATGTCGAGAAGAACCTGTAAAAGATATGCTCAAAGAAAGCGAGCCTCCAGCATCAGAGGACATGCTTTCATCAAGCATGTCTCTGTAAAGTGGCAGAGGAATAAATTCCTCCTCACTAAGCCCTATGAAAACTTCATCATCCACATGAAGAGAAGGATCAGATAAAATATTATTTGATGTAGTGAGATAGTCAAAAGGAGTGAAGTCCAGACTGGTATCAGATTCACTAGAATACCCTTAAGAAAGAAGACTGGTGGGAGAATGATTAAAGTTGAATCTGAGTGTTCAGAGGAAGAAGATAGGGAAGACATGATTCAAGAAAATTGTTTCTTGAAGTTTTGAAATCAACTTAAAAAGGAAGAGCACAAATATCATTTTTAGATATGAGATAATATATTAGTGACAAAACTATAAAAAGGTCAATAATGTGAAAGAACATGAATAGTAATAATAATTATTATAGGTGACGGTTGAGTATTCGAAGAAGTGATAAAAAAAATTAAATATTTAATTGAAGCAGTTATGGCGGGAGAATCGAAGAGTTTCTTTTTTTTCAGAGGTTTATTACGTGAACTACAAATTAACTTTTTATAGAATATTTTTCCTATATCTTTAGATTACGTATGGTGCACATCTTTCCTTTATCGAGATTAATATTAGTGCATCTCTTTTTTCGAGACTATTGCTGCACTCACGGTAGATAAAATATTAATTAGTTCATTTAATTTAGAGTAATTAATATAGTATTTTATAAGATGTGATATACGCGGACTGATCTCACGGTCGCAGGGCTAATCTACTTTGTAAAATAATCAAAAATATGTTACATAAGGCATGTGAAAAAAGATAGCAACAGTGGTCACAGTGCTGAACGATAGCTTATTTCGTCTGTTATTTCTATGCGAATAAGGAAATCGACTGGGGTCGCAGTCGTGATATAAAATTGAAAGTTATATTATATTAAGTCTGCGACCATGGTCGCAGTGATCGAAAGTTTTGTTATACTATGAATGCGACTAGGGTAACAGTCGTGATATAAAATTGAAAGTTATATTATATTAAGTCTGCGACCATGGTCGCAGTGATCGAAAGTTTTGTTATACTATGACTGCGACTATGGTCGCAGTCGTGATATAAAATTGAAAGTTATATTATTTTAAGTCAGCGACCATGGTCGCAGTGATCGAAAGTTTTGTTACACTATGACTGCGACTATGATCGCAGACTTTGTAAAACGATCAAAATTCTGTTACATAAGGCATGTGAAAAAAGACAGCGTCTGTCGTTGCAGTGCTGAACGATATCATGTTTCGTCTGTTATTTCTATGCGAATAAAGAATACAAAGTCGCAGTCGTGATATAAATAAATATTGTTACAGTTACGAGAATATCTGATTTTATAAAATATCTGTAAAATAATGAACTATAGTATTTCATTATTTTTTTACACTGTACATTTGTAATAGAAAAATCAATATACGGTTGCCCCACATTAAATTTCATTTTTCTATTCTTTTCAGTTTCTTTTATTAAACCTATATGATTTGAAAATAACACAAAATAAAATAATAAAAAAATTATATAAAAAACAACAATTTTTTATGTTTCAAGCATGTTTTTTACTTTTCACTGCTGCTGTTTATTTCACATTATCTTGATCCAATTTTTTTTCCATTATAATTTCTATGTAGTAGAATTAGGAATTTTATAACTGTAGATATATTCAAAAGAAAATTCTCTGTAAATTACAATTTTTTTAGGTAAAATTTTGTTGTGGATGAGTTTTTGCTAGTTTAGAACTAAAAAAGGGGTAAAATTTTGTTGTTGATGAGTTTTTGCTAGTTTAGAAGTAAAAAATGGACATTTGGTCAATTTAATTGACGATTTTTTAGGCGGAATTTTTTTGATTTTTTTGGCGCCTACACTCTGCGACCGATATGTGGCATATATTCAGCCACGTCACCGCCGGCTGAGAAACTCTCTCAGCCGTCGGCTGAGGTACAGTAACCCCATATATATATATATATATATATATATATATATATATATATATATATATATATATATATATATATATATATATATATATATATATATATATATATATATAGAGAGAGAGAGAGAGAGAGAGAGAGAGAGAGACTTGTGTCATTTCGGAAGGATTCGAGGCCGAATCCTTCCCACTCAAATACCAACATCTGATATTTGAATACAAGATTCACTTTGTTGAAGTTGATCTATATTATTTCAAGCATTTATAAGTCAAAAATCAAGTATTTTGAATACTTTTTACTCATGCATCAAGTAAGGGGCCCTAAATAATAGTCAGTTAGTTTAACGGTGTAGAACATTTGAAACCTAACAAAAATTAGTTTGTAAGAATTTTTAAATGTTTAGATCATAATCAAATGACTGAATCGAGAATTTGAAGGTCTAAAGACATAGATCTAACTAACTCACTACTTTCGGCCGTCCATTTTGCGATGCTTGATGGATGGGCAAAAAGTATTCAAAACACTTGATTTTTGTTTTATAGAGACTTGAAATAATATAGATCATCTTCAACGAAGTAGATCTTGTATTCAAATGCCGAAAGGTTGAATTTGAGTGGGAAGGATTCGGGCTCAAATTCTTTTGGAATGATACGTGTGTGTGTGCGCGCGCGCGCACGCGCACACGACATCAAAGCATAACACAAAGCTATACATATAGTAGTATCTCGGAAGTGATGTGCATAGTAAACTGGTAGGATTTGGCAGCCTTGATTCTAGAAACAATTGTTAAGGTATCACTCTCGTCAGACATTGCAACAAGGATATCATCTCGTTTCCTTTGCTTACATGCTCAATAGGATATCATCCCATTCCTTTGTTTAAGTGTATGGCAGTATCAGACTGCAAGTACGGTATCAACAGCTTTGCCCACCTAAATGTCTTTTTTAACTCATCTGATATTTCAGCCGACTTCTTCTCTCAGTGCATCTGTACAAGGCCAATCCAAATGACTTCTAGAAAGAAGTTCATAGTGAAGAACTATACAAGAGTAATGTAGCAAACATGAAATGTAATTGTAGGAAATACTTTTCCTTTTTATTTGAAAGTGATCCAAAACTGCGTCATACATACAAGCAGTACCATCTCAGTCTCATCTGAAAATAAGTGTTAGGATTGCTTGATAACATAATTGGTGCACAACTAACATGGGATCTCATATGATATGATGAAAACGAAGAAAATAATTCTTCAAAACACTCATAGGTGATGTGATCATGCGATAATGATGGTAAAGAAACAATTAAGGCAATCTTTGGAACACTTGTATATTTAAAACAGACAAGGTTAAAGCATCCAATGTTTGCATGAGACGTGCACGATGTCACATTAATGAATTGTGTATCATTGGATATTGTTTATCACAACAATACTAATTAATAAATTCAGCATGACAAATAAGACTGATTCATCCACACCCAATTCAAGGATGATGGAACAGCAGGGAAACATTTTCTTTTTAAATACACCACTGTAATATATGTCGAATTTAACTGTGAACCAAGAAATAGCACCAATATTTCTGTCTGCCTAATGCCTATAACACTACATCTCTATGGAAGATGTATTCCTTGGGTTTCTATTTAGAAAAATCTCTAGTAGAACGTATCAATTCACAATTTTTTGGCAGCATTTTCTTTAAGGTAGGGGTATTATCATACATATACAGAAAAAAGATTTCCTTACTTATTCTTTCTTGAATCTGAACAGGATACTCCGCACTTTTATCCCTCCATGTATATGAGAGGACATCATGGTACATTTGAAGTGATGGTCGAGTTCCTGCATCCTCCATCCACTGCAATACCTGAACATGCATTCACTTATGGTTATCTCATCCCACAAGATTAAAAGACAAGATGGAGAGAATTTGCACGAGAAATGATCAACAGGAAAAGAAAATAGGAGGGGAAAAACCCGCTGGAAAATAATGAATTTAGTCTAGAAAAAAAAACAAAAAATTAGTACCAGCATACCCATATCTCAAAAAGAAAAGAGGATATATGACCAACAGAGCTATATGACTGAAATGTATATTGTAAGGAATTAATAAAAGACAAGTTTTTTTTTTTTTGTTTTCTTTTCTTACTAGAGCAATACAACTACAATGGGTGAAACTGAGAAGAAACGGAAGCATGTATGAAGAAAAACACGAAAGATTTTTTCTTTCCTTAGAAGAAGAGCAATCTGACAATAAATTGTTTATTGATGATTGTTTCCACTAATTAATATATTTATAAGCCCTAGCTTTTTCAAGATGTGGCATATTCTACATAGTAGTGTCTATATATGGCCTAATAGAGTATGCTTATGTTCTTCCTGCTCCAGGTTCCTATAAAGATACTTGGCTATCCAGTTGCCACTACTCAATCTAGATTAAATTGCCTTTGTTTCCATTTCATGAGTTGCAGTGGTATCTGTAAAAGCACCAAGTCGTTAGATGCATACACTCGAAGCTGGTAAAAAGGCTACATTTGAATCTGATAACTCATAAACTAATGAGATGACAAGAGAGATTCTGAATCCAATTTTAAGTACTGATGAAATGGTCTTTGTGAATTCCATTTTAATAAATAAGTTATTCTTTAAACCGAGGAATGCATTATGAAAGAAGTACTATCCAAATCCAGCATTCCAAAATGGAAGTATCTAATACTGATCAGGAATTTATGATTTATTCCGAAGCCAGACATGTGTTATGATACTCTCCAGGATGTTAATTATCAGCCGATCAGATATATAATTGTTGAATATCAAAGCACAGCTCGATCTCAAGGTCCTAGAATCAGAAACACACAGAACATGGAATCAAGGTTTCAATTATCAAACCGATCCCGATATATACCACCAATATCGTACCGGTCTTGAGGTACTCAAGATGATATCAACCTCAACCCGATATTGCTCAATACAAAAGCTGAAAGCACACAATAAAAATGGAACAGACCCAAAACATGGGCTATTTTGGGAAAACTAATCCCAAAAGAAAAAGAAAAGGAGGTGTGTGTGTGTGTGTGTGTGTGTGTGTGTGTGTGTGTGTGTGTGTGAGAGAGAGAGAGAGAGAGAGAGAGAGAGAGAGAGAGAATTGGGGAAATAAAAGCTTAATTTAAAACTAACTCTTGACCATTGCAAGCTATGGAGAGGGCTTCCCAAACTTCATTTTCCAAGTTTGATCAGGAACTAAAATTGTGAGTTTCGATCGCTAGCTTAAATCCAACAAAAAGGTTAGGGTCTTTCTTTTTTTTTTATCCTTTTCTTACTCTGTGCTGCTCCGCATATCTCTATTTTTTTTACATTGAAATAGCTTTAACAATCTGATCGTAATCTTCAGTTGGTTTGTTTCTCTATGCATTGCTTAAAATTTGGGTGATAGTTTGTAGAATAACCCAACTTAAAAAAAGTTCTAATGTTACAACTTATAAAAAAAAGGTTCCAAGAACACCATAACATAAAAAACTTTGCATGTATTAATTAGATTCTATGAAATGATTTTAATATATGCACCCCAACTCAAATTACTATTTAATCGATTGTTTAATCAACTACTTACATATAACATTAATCAATTATTTCATTATTTAATCAATTATTTAACTTTTAACTTATATAATTAAGGAATCACTAATTTTATCAATTATTAATACTAAAATTAGTGGCGTCCATAGGGTATGAATGAGATATGTTAATGAAAGGAAATTCACTCATGCGTCAGTTACCCACAAATAATAAGGCCAAAATAGTCCAAACATAGAAAAGTGATATAGAAAGCTCAGAAATAGGATAATAATTCTAATAATCAACTTTCCACATATGTACCTTCTACCAAATAATTCTTTTTAAAAACTAATATATATACATTGTTTAAATTGAACCAAATGCTTTGTCATAACTCTAAAAAGAACAAATTTGTTTACAATATTTCATCGGAACTTCAAAAAACATGTCAAAGTATTGCTAACAATCGTAACCAAATTTTAATTATTTTTGTAAAGAAATTAAGTAGAGACTAATACATCCTTGACGAAACAGCTGATGCTGCCAGTATGACAATACTGAGATTATAAACCATCAGCCGTTACCAATACTGATACTGAGATTTCAAACCAGCATGGATCTCATTTGTAAAGACTAATTTCAGGCACAAAATTTTTTTAGGGGATCCTCCCTTCATGCATGGAGGTGTATCTGCCTCTTACATTGCAAGCCATCATCCTTCAAACCTAAGGTCTTCTTAAGATACTAGATTGAAGAATCTAACAAATGAAAAGGATAATCATAACTGTAGTTCATATTTAGTGCCTTGAAAGGTCCATCTAAGCAAAAACACAGATTTGACAATCAAAGAGTAACCAATAGGATTTTAGGGAATTGCCATGTGTATAATCTTGTTAATAGCAAACATACAGCGAGGTTGCTTCCAGTCCTTTGTGAGGTTAAAACTCAGTTGGTATTCAACATAGAGACTTCCAGCATGAAAATCTTATTCCTATAAATGGACCTATAAGATTGAGATCAACTTGATAGGTTATTTGGGTCTATAAGATTGAGATCAACCTCATAGGTTAAGAATAACAAATTAGAATTCTCTTCATATGAATTAAGGTTAACTGGAACAAAACATTTCTTACTTTCTATGCGGATACCTTCATCCATAGAAATCATCACAATAGCTTTTAACACCTTTTTTGATTTTTTTTTTTTTTTTTGAAAATTCACTTTGCACACCTTGGAAAACCTTTTTAATACCTATGTTTCCCATCTGCCTTGGCATTGAAGTCAGCGCTTGTGCTTTTGAGATTCATGGCTTACAACTTTTACTGTTATTTATTCAGAGGAACAACTTGCTTCTACAGCTACCTTTCAGGGTGAAAAAAAAATGCTTTTACAGCTACAAAAGGTGTTTTCTCTTACAAACTTTATACTGAATAACTAAATCATTCTATGCTAAATACACTGATGCTATTCTATTTAATTAATAGACTGAAAGCATATAATCTTATTGTTAGCAGCAAACATACAATGAGATTCCTTCCAGTCCCTATTGGGAGTCTACAAGTCAGATGGATCATGGATGTTCTTGAAAATTGAGACTTACAGCATGCAAAATCTTATTCCTATAAGTGGACCAACAACATTAGGATTCACTTGATTGCTTCAACAAAGCACTAACCAATGAATCAGTGACAAATTAGAGTTCTGTTCATTTAGATTGAGGTTAACTGCAAGGAACCTTTGTCGGCGGAAATTCATCACAATTAGCTATGCATGGAGACTAATTTAATAACCTTTTTTAATACCTATTTTTCCCATTTGTCTTGGCATGCAAGTTAAAGCTTTAAAAAAGGGTCCTCCTAGATGCTCAATTGAGCTGCATAACCCCTTAAAGAAGGTGACGTCTTGACTGATCATGAATTAAAATACAGACTCCAGCTAACTAAAATCACATAACTGTGTCCCGACGCCTGACTGAAGATCGACGCATAGTTGCAGTCCGACACCTCTTGCGCTGCTAAACATGTTGGTACTTCCTCCTCATGCGTGTGGATGCCATGTCCTCATCACACTGCCAAACAGTCAGGTAACAAACATTTGTTTTCTATAATGTGAATTCTCATTTTATTTGTTTTTGATTTACTTTGTGCCCAGACATGAATGCAATTCAAGAGCAAATTAGAACATTGTACCTTTTTCTAAACTTTTTTCTACCAAGCGGAATTTGTAAGGTTGCTATTTGGTGATATAATAGGTTTAAATTTGTAATACTACTAAAGGTAGGTCTTTTGTTTTCTTTTTCTTTCTTTTAACTTCTTTTATAATGGTCAAAGCGCGGTGCAGAGAAATAAAATTAAAAAAGATTACAATATAGATCATTTTCTACGCTCATAAACACCCATTAAATCTCTTTACAACTAATGATTAGACCTGATAGAAAGTTATTCATCCAAACCTCTTGAGTTGCTTGAGAAAGGAGAGATGTAACTGTAATTGCTAAGTTATTTGCAACTTTATTCCCTTCCTACTAATGGAAATGTTCAAAACAAACTTCTCATAAATTATTTGGAAGATGTAGAAGCAATTTGAGTAGTGAATCAGCCTAACGATTATCAATTTTTTTATTATAAAGTTGCAAAGCTTGTGCCATATGAATAATTTCACTTTCTGAACATCTGTCGTGTCGTAGGTCTTTTTTGTTATTTTGTAGTTTCTTAATTTTAATACGAATTGTACTATTTTCATGGAACAAGGGCAATGCTCCTAACTGGGAGTGTATTGTCTTCTCTTTCTCCAACATGATATCACAGCACTAGCCTCAATATCAAACAAAAAAAGATATTTTTTTTCCCTAGTTTTAGCTCTTTTTTCTCTTTCTTAAATTTCTTCTGTTTTCTTTTTCTTCCTTTGGCTTATTCCTTTTTTTCTTTTCTCTTTTCTTCTTTTCCTTTTTTATTTTTCAGCCCCAATGACGTGGGACCTAGCCCAAACCCGCAATGATCCCACCCTCAGCCCCCCTCTCCTCGTCTTCTTCCTCAACAAAAAAAAAAAAAAAGATTCTCTCTCTACAAAATACTTTCTCACAATAGTCTTAGGACCGTCTAATCCTTCTCCCTTGGGGGCTTAGCCTTGATTTTTTTTTCAATTGGCCAAGGTGCTACTTTTGAGGACATAGTGCCTCCTAATAGTCGTGGTGTATATTTAGAGGTGGAGGTTTTTTTTCCATGGTAAGAGTGAATCTCTAAGCATAACCATTGCAATCGGACCAATTACATTATTGACCATTGTTGTGAGTAATATAGAAACCCTTCATGGTCTTCTCGAGTTGCTTATTTGTCTGACAGTGATGGCTTCTTCAGAACTGCAGAGGAATCTAATACTTTCCTTGCTTGGGCTGATGGTTCTGTCACTCTTTAATTATGAGTATGGTTCTTTGATTTAGAAGATGTGTTAGTCTCTACTTTAGACATGACCACCTTAGCACATCCAAGTAATTCTTGTTTAGTGAGTTGAGTTCATCTCCCTCTTCTTGATCATTGATTCTAGTGCGTCAACCCACATGATTGGTAATCTATCTTCTTTTCCATTTTTCAAAAATTATCTTCTACACATGTTTTTTGCTGCAAGTAGTTCCAAATGTATTAGTGTGACACAATGTCAATCATACTTTTCACATTCTCTAATGTTAATTCTGATTCTCATATTCTTTTTAATTTTTTTATCGGTGAGTCGTTTAATGAAACCTCTTAATTGTTCTATCACATTCTCTCCTTCCAATACTTTTTAGGACCTTCAGAAGAAAATGATTGGTGGAGTATGAGCATGACGGTATGTACTGTCTTGAGCATGATGATCAACTTGAAGGAGTGGCTTCTACTCTTACATAGTTACTGTGACGAGTATGCAATGTAGTGGAATTTTTGTTTAGGTCATGCTTCTTTAAATTCACAAAAAAAAATGTTAATTCCTTCCACTAAGTCCGTCTCTCAGTTACTTCCATTAAGCTTGTCTCCTAAATGCATTGTGGTTGTGTCAATTTTAGCAAACATTATAAAGCATTTATTTCTTCTAGGTACTTAACTGATGTAGTCCTTTATTTGAAGTTGTTCATACTCATATTTGGGATTCTACTCGGGTTAAAAGTGTATTTTTAGTGTGTTCTAACTTTTTTTATGACTATTCCCATATGACTTAGGTTATTTTTAATGAAAGATCGTTCTGAAATTGTCATATGTTTTAAAACGTTTCATAAGGAGACTAGCAATCAATTTAATTGTTCCTTAAGATTTTTATGCTCTGATAATGCTTTGAAATATGTGCATGATGCTCTTCAAAATTATTGGTTTCTCATGATATAATTCATCAAGCTTCGTGTGCTCGTATACCTCAACAAAATGGTTTTATTGAAAGAAAAAAATCATTTACTTGATATTGTTAGAACATTAATGATTCATATTCATGTTTCCAAATGTGCTTAGGTTGACATTGTGTTCATCACTTGTTATTTAATTAATATGGTTCTTTCTTCTGCTCTGAGTGGCAAAACTCCACACTTTATATTTTACCTTGATAGATAATTATTTCATTTAACTCCAAAGATTTTTTTTAGGATTTGTGTTCTCTTGATATTATTGATAAAGGTCATGATAAACTATATCCTCGAGTAGTTGTTTTACTTTTTGGGATATTCTCAAAGGAAAAAGGGTTACTATGTTGGGATTCAATCGGTAGAAAGTATGTGGCATGTGCCAATATCACTTTCTTTGAAAATACACCGTATTTTTTTCAATTTCTCCTATTCCTGCTTCGTCTAGCACTTCTAGTCCTCTGCTTCTTATCCCACTTGCACCTAAAGACAAGAAGTCGCTCAAGGTTTTTCAATAGCGAAAGGCAACGACTGATGTAATCAGTTTGCCCTCTACTCAGTCAACTTCTAAGCTTCTAATAGTTATACGGAATGTAACTCGTTCTTGTATTCAACATTCTATAGTGAAACTTTTATCTCTCTCGTTTGTCTCTTGCATGTACTGTTATATGTCCTCAACATGTTCTTTTGAGCCTTCAACACCACATATGAAGGTAAATATATCTTTTATCTTGTCTCAGTGAGTGCCTCGACATATCGCCTGACACTATCTCCTACACATCCTCGATATCGTATTTTGCAAATGAATTATAAGTTTTGTAATTGTTTATTTGTTTGTTTATTTATCATTCCTGTTTATTACTTATAATGCACTATTTTTGGATCCTTATTATATTGCTTGTTTGGTTGCATGAAATGCATGTCTTTTTACACATTATATTAGGTTTATAACATTGTTAGATTGATGAAAATTCAGATATTACTTCATTAAATTTCAATATTTATAATGCACTATTTTTTAGATCCTTGTTATATTGTTTGTTTGGTTGCCTTTACACATTACATTTATGAGGTTGATGACAATTAAGACATTACTTACATTAATTTTGCCAACATTTATATACATGAGATACATATATCTTTTACCCATTATAGCATCAGGTATTTCCTGATATGTTGCCCGATATATACTATCTGACATGGGTCTGCCATGTATCTAGTATCTACCATTTAGAAACCTTCGCTTTACATTATTCATATATGTATTTCCTTATTAAGATTGCATAATTTAGGACATCTATGGCATAATATATATGATATATCTACCACCCAGTATGATAACCGACATTTAGACCCCCAATATTGCAATGTGACATGGGATTCACTGTCAGCCGTTACCCCGACATCTGAAATTTAGAACATTCCTTGCATGGTTTAGTTTCACCACCTTCTCGTCGTTTGTCTCTTCGAAAGTATTATCGAGATACTCTGATGGATTAAAAGTTCTACGGATGAAGAGATAATTGCTTTGCATACTAATAAAACATGGGAATTAACTAATTTCCCAGAAGGAAAATTGGTTGTTAGTCATCGCTAGATATATACTATCAAATTTCTCTTTAATAGGCAGATTGAACCATGGTAAGAGATTTAGCCGGTTCGTCTCAGTTTCGGTCGTTCCATTTCATTTCGGTCAATACAGGTCCAAAACTAACATAAAGTTTTAGTTTCGTTAGGTTTTGGCAAGTACGCATTTGGTATCGATCAATTTGAATAGGTTTTGGCAAGTACGTATTTGGTATCAATCAATTTGAATAAGTTTTAGATAGTTTTAGAAAGTTTCGGATGAAACATACGGAAACCTTAAAAGAATACAAACAAAGGGAAACAAAGGGTAAATGGTGTTATTAATTAATAATTACATCTCTCTTTATCTCTACGTACATCCAAAATTGGTTGGACAATTAAGATCATAATAAGATATTTTAGTTAATTCTGATTATAATCTTAATTTAACTTTAAATTGATAGCTTTCATATTAATTTAGATTATTTTTGGGGTTAGTTAAGTATCAAATGCTCACCTCTCTTGATATAATATTCACTCAGCCTATGTGTTCATATTGTGTATTTCTTGCGCACTATAATATGCAAATAACAAAGGATGCCAACATGTGCATATCCACTAGCATCGAAAGTGAAACTTGAAATAGAACTATTGATGCTAACAAAACTTATTGAAACCTATTAAAGTCCCTGCCACCACCTAAACTCTAAAGTTATGAGGATTGAGAGTAATACTTTTATATTCTAACAAAAACATTTGATAAAAGAAGCGTCTGAAACCGAAATTGAGTTCTCAAACCTTGGATTGATGGATTAAAAGCCTAATTGACATCAAAACCTATAAATAGACTTGTACCATTGATTATTTGTGAGATCTCCCCAATAGCTCGTTTTCATTCTATCAGGATTCTTTTAGCAGTTGCTATAGTGAAACATGGCATGTATATCAGTTAGGTATTAAAGATACCTTCTTGCATCGTGATCTTTAGGAGATGTATATCCATTTTATAAGATTTAGCGATTTAGGGAGAGTCTGATAAGGTTTGCAAACTTAAAAAAAAATCCATCTATAGCTTAAAGCATTCTCCATGAGAATGATTTGATAAGTCCAGTAAGGTTGTTGTGCACTATGGCTTGACTGTAACTCCTCTGATCATTCTGTCATGTGTTCACACTAGTATTCTTTCCATTTATGTTGATGATATTGTTATCACTGAAAATAATCATCAAGGTATCATGCAAAACCCTATTTAAGTTCTCATTTTGATATGAAAAACCTTGGTCTATTAAAGTATTTTCTAAGAATAGAAGTTGCTCGGTCCAAGAAATGTCTTTCTTTGTCTTAAGAAAAATATCTTATTGAGTTGAAAGAAATAGGCGTGTTAAGCTCTAAAGTTTAGATTCAAGTATCGGCTGATTCCAATATATTCTGAAGCTATTGACACTCCTAAAATTTGTTTCGATCGACATGGATAGGAGTCTCTTGTTGATCTTGGACAAGTGGACAGTATTTGCGGCTGATTGGTAAACTAATTTACTTGATCTTTTTGTTATCGTTGTGTTGTGTCGGTACATGGAAAGTGCGTATCAGCTTCATCAGACTGCTTATAGTATCTTTTGGTATCTTAGGGGGTTGTTGGTCAAGGGTTGTATCAAGGTTCTTAATATCAGATATCAGGATCGTATCGGATGGGGGTTTTCATATCGGATATTGGATATCAGGGGAGATATCGGGGACACGTGCGCATATCGGACGTTCATATCAGACACTATATATAATGAAATATTGATAACTAAAAGTTGGTTTAGTGTCATAGATATCATATACTTAATAAAAATGATGTAATATGTATGCAAAGATAGTAAAAAACAATGTACATTTGCACGCAGTCGTGCAATAAATAAGTTATTCATATCGGACGATATATCGGGCGTTAAATCGCCCGATATTGGGCGACTTGTCGGCTGATATTTCAGATATCGGGCGACTTGTCAGCTTATATTTGAAATATTGGTCGTATTTTGCTGCAAACGATATAGCGAACGATTTTCTCATATCGTATCGGTAGCAGGCAAAAAAAAGAGATCGGATGATATCTCGGTTGACTCGGCCGATATTTAAAACAGGGGGTTGTATTATCGTCATTCTTTTTATTTGGATATTGATTAGACAAATGATCCTCTTGATCACCATTTACTCCTAATTATTGTACTTTTTTAGAGGTAATATGGTGCCCTAGAGGAGTAAGAAGCAAAATGGCGTTGCTAACATGTTGATACCAAGTACAAAGATATGGCTCATATAACCTATGGAGTTGATCTGAATTCAATCTTTTCTTTGTGAAATGGGATCTACAATAAGCTAATGGTTGATGGATTGTGATAATCAAATTGTTATGCGCATAGCTAATAATTTTGTTTTTCATTAGCGAACAAAGCATACACAAGAGGATTATAACTTTATGAGATACATGGTGATGTAAAATTGCATAGTCACTCTGCTTATTACAGCGAATTGTCAGCTTGGCCATATCTTTACTAAAGCTTTGTCTACAAGAGTTTTTCACTTCTTTGTAGCAAGCTTTGGCAATTTGGCATGATTGACGTCTATGCTCTGGCTTGAGGAGAAATATTTTCGTAGTTAAGGTTTAATTCTATAGTATTACTAAAGGTAGGGTCTTTTCTTATTTTGTAGTTTTTTATTTCTTATAGGTATTGTACACGCTTTCCATACTATACTATATAGTAAAAGCAACACACCTAATTGAGGTTGTGTTTATCACAACAGATGACAGGAGCTTCAATTACATAACCAAAGGGTACGCATACCAAAAAGCCAACTGGCAAACAATACTCCAAGGCATGATCTTCATCTGCTTATAGTTGCCACACAAAAAATTTGGCACCAACTCATATGGGGTTGAGGTCATGTTGACATCCAGAAACAAATACTTGTTGTCAAATTTTCAAGGTGTTCACTCGACTTTGAGACATTCTCCATAACAGACCCTGTTAATATGTAATAATGATGATGCTGGTGGTCTTTTATTTAAAATTTTCACAAATCATAAATTATGTTCTGTTATTGATTCATAAACAATCAAGAATTAATTAACAAGACTAAAATCCTTTTGTCCCAAACTTTTAAGATAGGTCACCAGTCCTTTCTCGACTCAACAACAACAACAACTAAGCCATTTGTCCCAAGTATTTGGGGTAGGCTACATGAACCAAAAAAGAATTACGCCGGATCAGGCACATGGATCAGCTTTCACCACTCATTCCTATCGAGCAATATGTCTTCACTAAGACCTTTAGTCTATATCTTGTCGTATTACCTCCATCCATATTTTCTTCGGTCTCCCCTGCGCTTTTTAACTTGCCCTAATTTGATACACTCTACTCGGTGGACTGGCGAATCTGTAGGTCTACGTCGCACATGACCAAACAATCGTAGGCGATTTTCTCTCATCTTCTCTTCTATAGAGGCTACGCCTATCTTAGTACGAATATCTTCATTTCTCACCTTACCTCTTCTCGTATTATCACGCATCCAACAAAACATGCGCATCTCTGTTACACTCATTTTCTGGGTATGATATCTCTTTATACCCAACATTATATGTCATATAACAAAGCTGACCTAATAGCAGTCCGATAAAACTTTTCCTTCAGTCATAACAGAATATTATGATCACATAAAACTCCTATTGCGCTCTTTAATTTCAACCAGTCGGCTTGGATCCTATGGTTGGCATCACTATTGATCTCCCCATCCTCTTGGATAATAGAACCTAAGTACTTAAAATGACTGCTCATCGGTATTTCTTATCCATCTAGTCTCACAATACTATAATCTCAGATTCACTATTTATTGAATTTACACTCCATATACTCTATTTTGGCCCTACTTAATCTAAAATCTCGAGATTCTAGAGTTTGCCTCTATAACTCCAATTTAGCATTTACCCCAGCTCTCTTCTCATCGACTAGGACAATATCATCAGTAAATAGCATACACCACGGTATCTCATCTTGAATAGCACTAATAAGCTCATCCATCACTATGACAAATAAGAATGGACTCAATGCAGATCCTTGATGCAATCCAATTGTGTAGAAAAATCACTTGTTATGCCTCCACAAGTTCTGACATTTGCCACTACTTTATCGTACATATCCTTGATTATGTCAATATATTTGATAGGGACTCCCTTTTTCATCAATGTCTACCATAATACCTCTCTTGGCACCTTATCATAAGCTTTTTCTAAATCAATAAAAATCATATGCAAATTTCTCTCTCTCGAAATCGCTCTATAAGTTGACGAAGCAAATGAATAGCCTCCGTCGTCAATCGCCCCCGGATGAACCCAAACTGGTTCTCTGATATTTTAACATTCTACCTTAACCTGTGTTCAATTACCCTTTCTTAAAACTTCATGGTGTGATACATGAGTTTTATTCCATGATAATTTGGACAACTCTGGATATCACTCTTGTTCTTATAGAGAGGTATTAAGGTACTCTTTCTCCACTTATTTGGCATCATTTTAGTTAGCCAGATCTTGTTAAAGAGGTTTGTCAGCCATCTCACGCTCACCTCTCCTAAGCATCTCCATATCTCATAGGAATTCCATTCAGGCCAACAGCTTTTCTTAACTTCATCCTCTTCAAGGCCTCTTTAACTTCAGATTCGCTAATTCTGTGCATTTAATTACAGTTCATATCCTGGCACTGAATGGTAAGGTCATCTAAATCTTGAGTAGAACTATCATTGAACAATTTGTTAAATAACTCTTTCACCTTTCTTTGATTTCTTCATTTCGAACTAAAACCTTCTGATCCTCATCTCGACTTAATTATTGAAATGAAACAATGAAGTAGGTGATTTGGGAGCATGGAAAACATGCAGATGAATTATTATCAAAAAACTTCACTTTATAAACAAAAGTTCATTTATTCGTGAGCATCAATGACTCAAGTCTCCGGAATTATAATCTCTCTTTAAAATATTTCTTAACATTGGGGTTCATTTGATGACATCCCAGAAGGGGAATGAATTTTCTAAGCAAATAAATACTAGGATGATGCCAACAAACCATGCCATATATATAGATCTCCCATTTATTTTGTGAATAAAAGTAATATTCGCCATCAAGGCAAGCTTCTTCCAGGGTTTACTTAGAACTTCTATTGATGGAAACTGAGGTGTATCCTCTTTCCCAGACCATCAAATACAATTATGAACACCAAAACTTTTGGCTATACTTGCACATACCATCTTCAGCAGCTATCGATCACCACGACCTTCTATGGTATACAATCATTTATGGCCTCATCATTTCTATTTCGTTGAATCATGTAACATTCACCATTTTTCTTGAACCCTAACTTATTCGGTTGTTCCAAACTTTGATACGAGTTTGCCAAGCGTGTATAATTTACAAGTCAAGAAGCATCTTTCCACTTCGTCCACCAAGCTCTTATCCTGCCATGCGTGTTATCATTTTGAAGTGGCAGGAATAATCTATCCAATATGGGAATAATTTTGCAGTGTGGCCTATTGAAGACTCGAGAGAATCAATGACCGCATCTTTGATGCGTTGCTAGTACATATCAGAGAATTCTTAATTGGCTAGGATATAAATAGCCCCAGGACTATGTACATATTTACAAGGGATTACCCGGATCTAGGCAGAGGTATTGACTCTGATTTTCTCCATTTCTGTTTTTGATATAATTCAATCCCAAATAATTCATTAGTACTGAATACTTTCAGATGGGTCAATTTTCACAATCAATAACATTGAAAGTGTATCTTATACTCTCTTTATAGTCTATCTTCTCGTACTGCATCCACAAAACCTTTCTCCACAAAGGCCTATCCTTCCCTAAAACCTGTTAGTTCGTCTCACCATTTTTTTTTTAAAAAAAAAAAAATCTCAAATGAGGCACCAAAGTGAGGTAGCATGGACGCTTTTCTATTGTCCATCTGTGAAGCAGTGTCCTGTTACACATGTGGACAAACATATCAGACTCAATCCAATAATTTTAATTGTGTGTATTAGAATTTGTGGTGGTGGTGTGTCGTGCATGTGGTATCTGTGTCAGCATGCCAGTGCCCCAGGTAACATAGCCCCAAAGTTAATTTCATCATATAGAAAAACATGAGGCCCGGATATAAGGAACCATTCAAGAAAAAATAAGACTGGTGAAACGGTAGTTTCTGATAACTAAAAAATGGAAAGCCAGCAGAGAAGATGGATGAGGGTTCTAATAAGAACATTGCGGAAAAACACTACAAAACAACGGAGTGCTCCCTACAATGAAAAGAATCATAATACAAAAGGAGCTATACTGCTTATTTCAATGCTCTACTACACTACAAGGATTAGAAAAAGGTTATGTAATGATAGTAGCAATAAAAGCTCTAGATGTGCGTATAGTTTGAACCAACAACGATTTTATGAAGTTCAAATATTCAATATGACCAGGATAAATGACCAGGACAAAAAACAGACAATCTACTGCAATAGTTTGTCTAGTTATTATAAGTATTCTCACCTCAATATATTTCCTCCATTTTCCGGCAGCCAAAAGGTTCTTCAAAAGAACCGAATAAGTTGTGAAGCTGACATTTTCACCTGAAGCAGCCACCATATAGAAAAGCTGCATTCACGAACAGGAATTAACTAAGTATCAAAAATGAAAATTAATAAACTAAGACATAACGAGAGAGAATGCAATATAAAACATTTGCTATAACATGCAAAGAATACAACAACTAAAGGATAAACAAATCTTGATGGAACTCTAGAGTGTAGAAACTTGTCTTCAATCTCTTCATAAATTTGTCTAAGTAAACATTATTCAATGAGCATTGGTTCATCAAAACTACTTTTGGAGGGCATAATGTGATAGATATAAATATTTGCCCTTTTAAAATTGGATATGTTTCACCAAAGATGAGCTATGCCTAGTATATCACTATCCAAACATGTAATCATCAAGGAGTTGCATAGGACGACAGAATGCCAAAGGTAATGATGAAAATGAAAACGAAGAGCATATAATAACTCATTAAAAGAGAACCCAATGCAATCAATCACGAAAAACTACCATCAGCAACCTAAAGCTACACTTTGCTAGAAAGAAACTATATTAAGAAAATGACATTGTACAATTGAAAAAGTCGGCGATTATTAGATGAAATTGACATACAATATCTGGAAAGCAACATCATAAACAAGTTTTAGTAACAATCTTCCAAGCTACAAGAAAATTAGATTGACATAATGAACGTGTGTTGGTGGTATGGGTGGGTTAAGTGAGCTGTCGCGCGTGCGTGCGTGGGTGTGGTGTGTGGATGTATGCATGCACAATGGACTATAAATTTGGTATCCAATTGCTGAATTTGACTAAATGAGTAGCATATCAAATATACTGTGTAGGATCATACAATTATTGAATTTCACTAAACTGGCCAGCTTCCAAAATATCAGCTCAAGCACTAAACTCAGAGTGGATCTCTTTCTTCTGTTTTCTTTTCCTTTACTTTTGCTGAGTTTTTTTTTCCTTCTTAGTGGTTTTGCTTTTGTTTTGTGAAAGTGACTTAACCTGCCCCTCATAATCCATAAGACCCTCTAAATCAGGACCCAACTTTACCAAGTCCTCAAAAAGACAAGCTCTTAATCTGATTAAAATTCAGTCAGAAATTCAAAGGTTAGTGTGATGGGGGGTGTTTTTCGATAGATTGATCGAACGGTCAATCTCGCACCATGGGATTGAGGGGATCCGGATTATAGGAAGCCGATAAAAATTTCAACACAGAAAGGAATCAAATACAGGAGATTTTTACGTGAAAACTCAAGTCGAGAAAAACTATAGAGAGTAGAGAAAGAATTCACTATTGTTAAGAAGTTACAGTGAATTGTATAGAGCTCTACTGTGATTATAATATCCTAAATCCTATCTCCCCTCTCGTTTGAGGAGAAGGTCTATTTGTACTGAATTGTTAGCATGAAGGCGGATGGAATGATGGCGAGATTGGCGTAACTGTCATGATCTTCACGTGCGGAATTGTTGTAACCGCTGCGATTATGGGAGCTTGATTGTTGGGATCGCGTGTCAAAAATCCTCCCCAGTCCATAACTGCCCCGAACGTTATGATCGTAGGTAAGTCGGGTTACGTAACTGAAGGCGAGAATCAAGGACGGTTATTGTAGCTGTCTTGCTTGGAACAGAAGTATCCGGAAAGGAGTGGACCTCGAGATGGTTGGAAGCATGGGAGTTCTCGTGGTGGAGGCTTTCTCGGAGGGAGGAGCGGCATCAGGAACAGCCGAGTGTCCTCGGAAGGAAGAGCGACCTCGGGAACAGCCGAGTATTCTCAGAAGGAGCGGCTTCGGGAAGGTGCTCAGACTTTCTTCTTAGGCCGACAATGGGTCTGCAGGTACTCGAGTTTATCGCTTGTTTGGGATGCTCCTGACGAGGTGGAACACGTGTCACGATCATGAAAAAGATTAAAATCTAACCACTACAAATGCCCCTCCGCCTCCTTGGCGTCTACGAGAGGAGGGGAGCACACTAATTTGATCTTCTAAAATGAAGGCTTCTCTGGGCAGTCGAAACGTCCTATATACTTCGTGGAAGAGCAATTGAAGTGACTTTCATATTACGAACTCGTCTGGAGGTTTATGCAGGTGAGGATATGACTCGTTATTGCGTATCTTTGAAACTTGACCTGGATGCACCGTGGCTGGAGGACAGCACACAAATTAATGAATGAATAAGATCTTGGCGTCATGATGAATGAGATCATGCAGCAGTGACGGTTGAAATCTGGCTGATGCGACATGCTAAAAATCTCATGATTGTTGATTTGACATGCCGAAAATCTTGGATCGTGGACCGATTTCTTGAGAATTTGAGAAACTGAATAGGAAATGGTCTGGCTTCTCTATCTATAAATAGGGTGGATCTTTAGGATGAAATCTATTCATCTTCTAAAGAATTTCTTGCTCCTAAAAATTTCTAATTCGGTAGGTTACAATGTCTTTCTTCTTCTTCGTCCAGTGGAGGAAAGAGAGATAAAGGATGAAAACAGTTATTGTGCTCTTGATATTCAAGAGTTTGATTGTCATTAAATGTCAGTCTTAGTGATGGGCTTGTCGAGAAACATCAGCCTTTGCGACAGGGCCATGCTGCCAGAAAGGATAGGCAGGATTCTTTCTCCAACCTGGTATGTTCGTCTGGTCCCTGATGTGTTTGGGGTCTTGCTTTCCTGGTGACGTGCTGAGATAGGAGTGGGGGTTGTACAGCGTGAAGACGAAAGTGTTTCTAATTCCATCACTATCTTACATGTTTGACCGTCTTCACTCTGACTTTCAACTTTGGATGACTTTCTGAGAGTTCTCAGTATCATACTTTGGAAGATAGATTATAGGGAGTGGGGGATTGCTGGTTCAGGAATCGTCTCATGGATGCTGCTGTAGATGTTCATTTTTGAAAAGGCTTTCCGATGTGGACGTCAGGACAGAGGATGTATCTGTATTTCTTTTCAAAAACTTACAGAAACGTTGTGTTATTGTATTGCTTGTTAGATGTAATCACATAATGTGGAAAAGATTTGTAATGAAAATATTTGAAATAAAATTTGTGCATGAATGAAAGTGAGAATAATTATTTCAATCTTGCATGTGTTGTTTAATTCTTGGTTTGTTCGGGACTAGCTGCCTCTGCGGAGGGTTGAATAGCTCTCCGGAGACTTTGTCATGGAAGAACTTGAAAGTGGCTAGGAAGGAAAATGATAGTCTCCGAGTGGGGAAAATCTCATCTCCGGTACCTACAAATATTTTCTTTGACTGGAGAAAATCTCAACTGTGAAGTTAGGTTCGCATTTACTTCCGAGTAGGGGAAATCCCATCAACGGAGTTGCGAAGCCAGTACCCTGAGAGGAAAAAATCCCTGCAGCAGAGTCCGAACTCCGAGTAGGGAAAATCCCACAGCAGAATGTTATGGATACTAAAAAGAGAACTTGTGGTGCCGCCTCTGAGGGGAACTCCCATTCTGAAGTACTTGTAAAAGTGGCCTGAAGTGGGAACGTCACCCAGCGACAGATTTAATACGTCCGTTTCAGGTAGGGGCCCCTACTTGGTGTCTGATCTGGTACCACAGAGTGGGAGTAAGCTCAACAGTAGAGTTGACATCTGTGTGGGGAAAATCCCACAACGGAGCTGTCTCTCAAGTAGAGGAAATCCCATCATTGGAGTATGGAAGTTCCAAAACAGGGGTATTCCCTGCATCAAAAAATGGAAAGAACCCGACAGAGGAAAACTGTCGTGGGTTCATCCGCTCATAGGTTCAATGAGGGAAGCTCGTAGGCCAGTGTTTGTGCTCCGATTGGAGGCAATCCCATCAGCGAAACATCAAACGGGGGCTCTGAGGGAGAAATCCCATCAGCGAGACGAGAGAAATCCCATCAGCGAGACGTGTGTATGGATGTACTATCATGGACGGATGTACTGCAATGGACGGATGTACTGTCATGGTTAGGAGCATAAAATAATATTTTATTCAAAAGTGGAGTACATAAAATAAGGAATGAAAGTAAGTACGTCCTGTAGTCTGAAACTTAGATAGTGAATTGATTGCCTTGTATTGGGTGATCAAGTGTTGTTCCTGAGTAGGTTGAGTGTTTGGTCGTCCGGAGGCTGCTTCGGGAGTGAGGGTGTACTATTTGAGTAAGCCTTGTTGGACGAGCTCCTCTAGGTACCTGGAGAAGTTGGTTGAGCTGTCTTAATCTCTTGTTCTCGGAGGATGTTTTCGCGATCGAGGGTCATCTGCTCCCACTCGCGATCAAATTACGCATGTTGTTCCTTAATTTGCTCTCTCACCTCGTGATCTGAGGGAGTTGGTCTCCGAGCTGCTATGAGGGTTGAATGCTGGCCACTGACTCTTGTGGCGATAGGAAGCCGGTATTCTCGTTGACATGCGGTCGGTCGTCAACAAGTCAGGGGATCATGCCCCTAGCAGTGCTAGCGGCTCTGTTTCTAGTCGTGGCGGTGTTATGAATGACCGTCTGCTTCTTCGAGGCCATCTTTCTTTAGGAGAGGCTTTTTGAGGAAGCTCTACATTGTTAAGGGTAGAGATCTTGAGTTTAAATCTCAATTCTCAATGAAAGCACTAATTATGGTGGGAGTTTTTTCAATATGAGTCAATCTCGCACCACGGGGTTGAGGGGATCCGGATTATCAAAAATCAATAAAGATTTTAACACAGAAAGCAAGCAAAGAAAGGAGATTTCTACGTGGAAACCCAAGTTGGGAAATCTACAAGGAGGAGAGAGAATTTACTATTGTCAAGAAGTTACGATGAATTTTACAGAGCTCTACTGCGGACATGTGGTTACAATATCCTAGATCACATCCCCCTCTGGTTTCAGGAGAAGGTCTATTTGCACTGAACTGTTGGCATGACGGTGAATGGAACGATGGCGAGATTGGCTTAACTGCCGTAATCTTCATGTGCAGAATTGTTGTAACTGTTACTATTGTGGGTGCTTGACTGTGGGATCATCTGCCAAAAATCCTCCCAGTTCATAACTACCCAAGATGTTATGATCGTAGGGAAAGTCGGGCGCGTAACTGAAGGCGAGAATCAAGGAGGGCAGTGTTGTAGTTATCTTACTCAGAGCGAAAGTCTCTGGAAAGGAGTGGACCTCAGGACGGTTGGAAACATGGGAGTTCTCGGGGCGGAGGTGTCCTCAAAGGAAGGAGCGGCCTCGAGAACAGCTAAGTGTCCTCAAAAGGATGAGCGGCCTCGGGAACCTGAGTATTCTCAGAAGGAGGGCTTCGGGAAGATGTTCGACTTTCTTCTAGGGCCCGCAATAGGTCTGCCAATATGTCAAGTTAGTCGCTTATTCAGGATGCCCCTGACGAGGTGGAATAACACGTGTTGTGATCCTGAAGAAGATCAAAATCTAACCACTACAGTTAGCAAAAATAGTTCCATCTTTGTCTCATAACAGACTCCTAGTTTTGGCAATAAAACACGGATATTAGAAGGATTAAACAAAGTTATGTGCACCCTCTCTCCCTTCCCTCCCCCGTACACCTTAGACTTGATACCTGTTCCACAGTTTTTTAACCTGCTATGACACATTAATGTGTCGGCCAAAATTTGAATTCAAAATAAGAAGTTTTTATATAAATATCATAAACTTTTCTCAAGATATAATACAAATTTAAAATACAGATACTTAAGATTAAGTGTGTTTGCTCATGTACGCTGCGTTAGCCAACCCCTTACCCCGCACCCCCAACATCCCTACCCCCTCCTCTTTAAAAAAAAAAGAGGAAAGAACATGTAGTAAAAACCGAAACAAAAACAAGCTAAAAGAAGGGGAGAAAAGAGGACTAAGTTTTATATCTGAATCCAGAAGTTAATTCCCAATGAGTATATACAAAAACTTAATGCATCACCCATTCTTATCCACTATGGAACAAATCAATTTTGTCACTGTATACGTATAACTATAAACAATAGGTTTCCTTGAAATAAGTTCCTCCATTACTTATTATTATGTCAGCAGTAAATCTATAATATACTCTAATAAGATGAATATAATTTAGCCCAATAACCCCCCTTTGTCATCCCTTTTACATCCACTCCTAATTTTCACAAACCATTCTTTAACAATATAATGATTGATTTCATAATGTAAACAAAGCAGTAGCAATTAAAAAAGAAAGGAAACAATTTATTGATTGAAATAAAAAAATTACAAGTACCACTGTAGCACAGTGGTAAAAGCACTTTGCAGTGAGCAAGAGGTCTAGGTTTCAAATCCCACTTGCACAAGGATATGGCCTATTCCCTAAAAAGAAAAGGAAATTTCACTAAACCAATTATGTTCTTCATCTTATAATCATGGACCCCATTATCTGATTTTGATGAGAAAAAGAGGGAATGATTTTGTTAAATAAGTTAGACAGTTTTTAAATTAGATGCCAAAAAATTTATTGCTTCCATAAGCTAACTCTTTATAGATTTCCAACGTTAGATTGCAGAGAAGGTTGCAAAGTCTTCCATAACATAAACTCCCCTCCCTGTCTTTAATCAACTTTTAGCATGGTAGGACATTATCCTCTCACGCCACACTGCTCTCTAAAAAACCATTCAAGAATTCATTTTGGAATCATCTTCTCATTGATTAAAAACTGATGGGTAAGCCCGCTAGTAACACCCCTCGCTCCCAAAGGGGATGTTTCAGGTTCAATCCCCGCAGTTGTCGAACTAGGGATTTAACTTGGGTAATTAGTGATGGGGGTGTGTGTGTGTAGGGTGGAGGGTGATCTCCATCCAATTTTTTCCAAAAAAGGAAAAAAAGAAAAGAAAAAGAAAAAAATGAAAGAACCTTGTACAACATTGTCCTCGAGATATCCATCAAGATTATCAACTACAACATTGGGTTAAGCAACCTCTCCTCTAAAATCAATGAGATGGTCTCGTTGATCTCTCTTTTGCTATCAATTCTCATATAATGACGATATGGGTAATAATGATTCCAAGAGCGATGTTTGTTCAAAAATCATCATAATGGGAGAGCAATGGCCATGCTCCTCTTGTTTTACCATTATGAGTTCTTTTTTGGTTATGATAAATAGGGGTGGCTTGGGGAAAGGAGGATGAAGCAGACTTAATTTGGCAATTTTACGTAACCATCATGATTTTCTTGTTATTTATGAGATTTGGGTAGTTTTTCAAAAAAAATCAATTTTGCAGTAGAGGAAGAGAAAAAAACCAATCAATCAAGAGAGAGGATGAACAAGAGCAAGTAAAGAGCAAATAGGGAAGACGACGAATAAGAGGCTAAGAGCATTGGTTGGGTTGTCTACATTTCTAATATATTGATTTATATGCATGTATTTTTTTTCTCGTTACTTCTAACCTTGTAGTGTTGCATAACACCTTCACTCACCTCTGGTGGTTCCCATATCAATTATGATTGCATAAAAATTTGTTATGTTCTAAATTCGTTAATTGGAAGCACATTGTTGTCTTCTCTCTCAAATCCAAGCATTTTTATGTAAAATAAGGCTCTTGGGGGCTGGGGGGGGGGGGGGGGGGAGGCCTACGAGACCTGAACTTACACCAATATCTTCTCTTCCTTTTCGTCAGTATTAGTATTTTTTCAATATAGTATGTTACATCATTAGATGAAACCACCACTATGCTCCAAGTTTGTTGTCCTTTTTAAAGCATTCTTTGGTGAGTTTGGCCAAATCAATTTTGCAATAATGCATTAAATCTTTGGAGGACAAGTGTACAGATGAAACCGTAACAAACCTTATGGAGATCCTTTCAAGTTAATTAAGAAAGAAGATCATGTTATGGCTTAAAATATTGCAGAAATTATAATTTGAATCGGATTTTGAGTGGTCTCATGTGTGTCTGCTTTCTCTGTAACATAGAATTTTCATATTTATTATTATTCTTTTTTGTTGTGAATCCCTTATATTTTACTTTTTGTATTATGAAATTATTGGCCTTTGAACCCATAAAAACTGCTAGTCAAATACTAGAGCGAAATGAAGTTCAAAAGGCATAATTTTTTTTGTCCCAATGCTTCATGTCTAGGAAAAGTATTATGGGTGTGTTTGAAAAGTATTATGGGCGTGTTAAGATTCATGGAAGTGGGAGGGAAATTGGAAGTGAGAAAACTCATTTCCTACTTTCCTTGTTTCTTTTGAACCGAAAATGGGAAATGGGAAAAACTCCTTTTCCTTTTCCCTTCTACACATCTCTTTTACACTATCATTTTTCCACTTCCAGTATGTTATAGTTAATTTTGTGGTCATGTAAATCTCACTTGTAATAAGTTGTAGTTTAATGCATTAAATTTTGATATCATGTAAATCTCACTTGCAGTCCAATTATAATCTAAAAATGTTATTTCAGAATTAATATTTAATTTAATATTATTTTGTGATCAACTTTCTCACTTTCACTTCACATTACTAATCAAACATTGAAAAACATAATATACTTTCCACTTACACTTTCACATTACAACCGCACCCTAAAAATGGAAATTGCACAAATCCCAATTTTTCACTACACTTTCACATTTCCATCCTCATTTCTCACTTACAACTTTTCCTCCTACTTCCATCAAACCAAACAGGCCCTATAATGAAGAAATTTCAAAAATAAATACTCACGCTAAATTTCAATAATTCGTTAGGTGTGTGGAAGATAAATACATTGTACTAATGTCTTGCTTTCATACGCTAAGTTATGTAGCACGGACACTTCTATTATGAAGCCGTGTCGTGTCCG
Source organism: Agave tequilana (assembly GCA_038442645.1). Taxonomy (NCBI): domain Eukaryota; kingdom Viridiplantae; phylum Streptophyta; class Magnoliopsida; order Asparagales; family Asparagaceae; genus Agave; species Agave tequilana. The sequence continues at coordinate 18,648 of JAVJIF010015110.1, read as the reverse complement.
AAATGTGTCTACGCGTATCAGACACACATGTCGTATGTATTTTTAAGAATTTGTCATGTGTCCACGTGTTGTGTCAATTGTAACGTTGTTGTGTCCATGCAACATAGACGCTAAGCCTTTGACTAACTCGCAAATAATTTTCTCTTACTTTCTCCAAGCAGAACATCAATTTCTTTAAGGGCGTATTTGGTTGCAAGGAAGTGGGCGAAAGTAAGAAAATGAGGAAGTATAATTGCTCACTTTTCTATCTATCTAAACACCGGAAAAGGAAAATAAGAAAACCTATTTTCCTTTTCTCTTTTCTCCTTTACACAACCATTTCCTCACTTTCAGAGTGCTACAGTTAATTTTGTGGTCATATAAATCTCATTTATAATAAGTTGTAGCACAAAGCAGTTAATTTTTTAATCATGTAAATCTCACTTGCATTCTAATTACAGTGCATTTTTATTTTTCTTAATTAATTTTTATTTTAATATTATTTTGCGATCAATTTTGTGGTCAACTTTTCCACTTTCACTTTCACATTACCATCCAAACACCGAAAAAAGTCGTAACATTTTTTAAGCCACACTTTCCAACAATATTCAAATACCAAAAAACTTACTAATTCTCAAGTTCCAAAGGGAACTATTATCACTTCCTCACTTCTTCACTTCCTCACTTCCACCCTTAACCAAACAGGCCCTAAAATTCATATGCTAGAGTGTTGACCTAGGATCAACTACAAAATTGACCTTTTGTTATTTCTAGATATGCACTAATTGTGTCTTCAATAATGATGGTGTTATAATGAATTAGAATCACTTTGTGCAACTTATGCTACTAAGGCTTAGCTTACTGTTAGAGGGCTACAATTTGATAGTGGAAGTCCCAGGCTCAAGTCAAAGCTTGGCTTTTTTTTCAAAATAATAATAATAAGCACATTGACTTATAGAGAAACATTTTGTGCTTTGTAGTGAAGATAGTTGGGATGTCATCTATTTTTCTAGCTTTCTTACATTCATTTTCTTAGTACCTGTTCTTTATTATTATTATCGAAATCCATCATCGGCAGGCATTTGTTACTTTTATTAAGAAATTATAGTCAAGAAGTTTTTCTTCGAATGAATATGGTTTTTTTTCTTTGCCAGCTGTAACACCCCGTTCCTAGAATACGTACTTAGATACGCATTCAGATTTTTCGATCATATTTTTCGATTTCTTTCCGTATTTATTTTTTTATGATTATTTATGTGATTGTTTTATAGTGAATCTGGATTCGTGGACTCGGAGTCAGCCCTAGCCGGAACCGGGGACCGATCCTAGTGTATTACTCAATTTGGTCTTTCCGGTAGTCAGATTTAACTGATTTCAGTTTCAGACATCATTTTTCAATATTTTAGATTTTTCATAATTTTTTGAAATTTTTCTAAATTAAATTGCAAAATCTTTAAAATCGGTATCGACTGGTGTTGACGATCGATTCTCAGATTTTTTTAATTTACAAACAAAATTGAGTTTATAAAATTCGCTTTTACATTATCTCTTAGAATTACATTTTCTACCTTAATATATTTTTGAAGATTTTTCTAAATTTATCAAAATTTCATCGGATTTGGTGTCGACTAGTATCGCGGTTTCTTCCAAAATTTTTAATTTGAAAATAACATTATTTCTGAAAGTCAATGTCATATTGTTCATCAGAGCGATGTTTTCTACCTCTGGATATTTTTAGAGATTTTTCTGAATTTCTCAAATTTCATCGCATTGTATTAATTTAATATTTTAATTTTGGTTTTCCCACTCTTGAACTTTCCACGTGGCGATATACCAACCACCCACAAAATATCTAACATATATATCTCTCTCCTTTCTTTTCTTTTCTCTCTTCCTTTCTGTCTCTCTTCTCTCCCCTCCTCTGTCGACACCCACCACCACACCGCCTGCGCCGGCAACCGCCCTGACGCCGCCGACCACCCCTGCACGGCGACCCCCCCCGATCTCTCTCCCCCTCTCTTTTCTTTTTCTTTTTCTTTCCTTTTTCTTTTCTTTTTCCTCTTCTTCTTTCCCCAGATCCGCGCCGCCCTAGACTTCACTGACTCCGATTGCGCCTTCCCGACTCCTCCGATCTCCCTCTTCCTCTTCTTCTTCTTTTCCCTTTCTTTTCTTTTTTCCTTCCTCTATCTTCCCTGGTTGACGACCACGGTGACCCAACGGCCGCCGCGCCGCCCCTTGCCGGCCGTCCCTCTTTCTCTTTTGATCTCTTCTCCTCCCTCTTTTTCCTTCTTTTTCTCTCTCTTTCTCCTCTCTCTATCTCTTCTCTCTTTCTCCTCCCTTCTCTCTTCCCTCTCTGTTTGGGCACCGCTGCCGGCCAGGGCTGCGCCGGCCATCCCTGGCTGGCAGAGCCGGCCATTTTCTCCCTTCCCCCTTCTCTCTCTCCCCTGCTCTCTCTCAGTTCTCTCTTTTTTCTCTCTAAATCTCTCTCTACTTTCTCTCTACAAAATGCACCCTTCTATTCTGATGGCGGGTATCGTCCGGCCGCGTTGCACGTATTTTGAGGATTTCAGGATTTTACGGTGATTTTCAGAGATCTATAGACGAGTGTTCTCGCATTTCTGGTTACCCCGCTTTGATGGGTGTTTTATTACAATTTTTGGATTGTATTGTATTTTTGGGTCTGTATATTTATATAGGTAGAATTGTAGTGGACATGTGTATTGTATCAGTGTGCATGTATTCTTGCAACCTGTAGACCATGTACCGGGATTTACATGTGACCAATGGCCTAAGACTATGTGTAGTAGACTTGTGACGAATGCATGTACTAGTGTAGTTTATTTCTTGCACGTATATCATGCCTGTGACATTACCTTATTACTACTTTATAACATGTGTGGTCGACCCTTCGTGGTCGTTTAGCCTCTGAGCTCTATATTCAGCATCCGAGCTTCACCACTCCACGCTAATCTAGTTATTATCGTGTTGATATGTGTGCTCGTGAGGTACTAACATCTCATGCACGTACTATACCCAGCCTACGGGTTGCGTTCAGCCTCCAGGCTTTTTATACCCAACCTTCGGGTTACGTTCAGCCTCCAGGCTCTCAAGCTCCGCCTAGTAGGCAAGTATAACGCATAGCGCTTTCTTGCTAACTCAGCTCGAGCGTAGTTACGCCATGAGCAATAGTTGTACATTATCGTGGCACCGTCACAAGCGTTAATTACGCCGAGTGTGATAGCCTCTAGTGTTCTCTAGCCTCGCTCCAGCTTGTCTAGCTTCGCTTGATTGTTTGCTTGCTTACTTACTCGCTTGTCGTTTCTCTTACCTGTTAATCATATATACATGTTTGATGTGTGATACTAACATCTCCTGCAGGTACATACTCAGCCTCCGGACTTAATCTCTTCGAGTTTTATTAAAGTCCTCTAGACTTTCTAACTACGCCTGGAAAGGCAGCTTAACGCTCAGCGTTTTACCACTAAACATGCCTAGGCGGAACTCTGCCAGATTTTAGACTCGCATCTTAAGCCGAGTCGTTCCTGAGATCCACCGGCAATTTGATGATAAAACTCTGTTCGCTGATCTTGTCCCGAGCACCATTTTGCTTTACTTAGATGTTGCTTGCTTGCTCGCTTGCCTGCTTAATAATTCAACTATTATTCTTTATTAATGGTTGTGAAGAGTTTAAATCTTTACTTATACTGATTTTCAAAAACTGTACGTTTTCCTGTATTCGTACAGATCTCCTGTATCAGTACCGTTTTTCAGTATTCGTACCGATCTCCTGTATTGGTACAGTTTACTGATAGTGATATCTACTGTGTTTATTACCTGACATACTACTACATGCCATTATTTTATACCTGACCCATGCATGCTATCACCTGACACCTGTTTGATATCACTTTATCACCTGCCACCTGATATATTCCTGCTTGCCTTATAATTATCATATTTCAGGAATCCTGTCCTGCTATTCTGTATTATATACAGTGACTTGTATTTTTAGTACTTATGTACTCCTGAACCCGTCATGCTCATGCTATTCCCGTAATATGATAATTGCATATTAATAAATTGTTGGCCCAAAGGCCCATCACTCTAGTTTTGATGATGATCAACTCATGTAGTTATAATACTAATGATCTTGTGCTTAATTAGTGACAGATTTATGATCAAGATCTTAGTAGGTGTGGAGCTTCAACAAAGGATTTAAAGACATAGTTTGGAGCTAGCACCGTTGATTCACGAGCCTATGCATCAAGATCACATCAAGTACTCAAGAGGAGCCGAGCTCGTTGGATTGCATTTAGACCAAGTCAAGAAAATGAGAAGACTTCAAGGGAAGACTTCAAGATCAAGACTTGTGTCTAGGTATAAGATTTTGTTTTTGTTTTTAGTTAAAATGTAAAGGATAGAATATTTGGTGGATTGCTCAAGTATATATCACACACACACACTCTTGATTTAGTTGTCTTTTCATAAGAAATTTTAGTTTAGAAAGGATTTTTCATTTTGGTAAAAGATTTTTCATTTGACAAAATATCAATTTGGCTTTTAGTATTTCTCATATACATATCTTTAAACCAAAAAACCATATTTAGAGCTTAATGTAAAAACATAGATATTTCATCATGATTGTGTAGTGGATCATATCCATATAATCTATGCTTTAATAAATTCAAAATATCTTGTTTTTGTATTTGGTAAAGTGTTAGAAAAATAAAGTTTTATAAAATACAAGATTATTTCTAACAGTTTTTCTCCCAAGTGCTGACCCAGAACTGGCTGACATGCCAGGTCGGTAGACCGGGCGGGTAGACCGACGTGCACAGAGCCGTGCACATCTGGCAGTTAGTGGGCGGGTCGACTGGGCGGTCGACCGGAACTGAGAGCAATGCTCTCTGTTCTTTTGGGTCGACCGGGCGGTCGACCGGAGGCTCCAACAGTCGGATTTTTGACCATTGGCGGTCGACCGACAGGTCTGACAGACCCCAACGGCTAGTTTTTGACAGCCTATAAATTTGAGGATTTGGTCATTATTTTGATCTAAGATTTTAGGAGAGCTTTGGGCCAGTTTTTCTTATTTTTTAAAAGAGTTTTCTCACATATTTGAGAGCAAATATTTCTTATCTAAAGGGAAGATTTTATCAAGAGTGTTTAAAGTAATTTCTTGAGTTTTTCACCATAGATTCAATCCTTACTTTTCTCACAATCACTTGAACTATCCATTGCTTTATCTATCCATAGGATTGTGTTGTGAGAGTTTTATTGGTGATCAAAGTGTTTAGATCACCAAGATCTTTTCTTTGTACTTTGAGGAGGCGGGCAAGTGTGCTCGCCGTGGTTTGAGTTCGCGTGTGAACTAGTGGTTCGAGGTGCGGTCTCGGCAAGCTAGTGGGCTTGCGTGTGTACGGGACTAAGGAGTCTAAGAGATTGTAGGTGTTGCGGCACCAAGGAGTGATCCATTGGGATCAAGCATAGTGGAAATCCTTCATGTGTCGAAGGCGGGGATGTAGAGCAAGTATGCTCGAACCTCAAAACAAACCCTTTGTGTTTGCGATTGCTTACTCTATCTCTCTTTGTCTCTTTTATATCTTGCATTCAATTATTGTCTTTATCATTTACATGCTTGATATATTGTGCTCATATTGATATACTTGCTTGGGATTGTTGCTAACACTTGTATTCAAACAAGAGAGCCAACGCGGCACCTCAACCCATTCAAGGGGAATCTAGAGGAGTTTGTCTAGAGCCCTTCACGGGGAATTCGGCAACACTCTTGTGTTATACATAGTGTTAGTGTAAAAGTTTAATTTGGTCATAATAGTTTTTAATTCCGCATTATTTGTGCATTAAGTGACCATTAGATTAGCCATCACCTATTCACCTCCCTCTAGGTGATTTTACAATTGGTATCAGAGCTAGGGCTCTTGATTTGGGTCTAACAACCTAAGAGTTAAAGATCCTCATTTGTAGGCTAATCACATATTTTGTACACACACCATGGAGTTCATGTCACCACCCATTTTTGACATTCTTAACATCCAAATTTGGAAGGTTAAGATGTCTATGTTCCTCAAGGCCTAGGCATTCATGTCTATCTTGCTACAATTAAAGATTCATATATTAATGATAGCAATTATATTGAGGCTAATGCAAAAGCCCTTCATGCTATAAAGTCAACCCTAAATGATGATTATTTATCTAGGGTTTCTAATGTTGATTCGACTTTTATAGCTTGGAACATCACCTCCCTTGGCGAAAAGGATCTATATTATGCCGGGAGCGATTCGGACGTTAGGAGCGACACCTCCAACGCATGCTATATGGTCCAAGGGGATAACCCCCTTGAGGTAACTACCGAATCCGAGGATGAGGATGTAGACATGTCATATGATGAGCTATCTACTTTTTATCATCTATTGCTTGAAAAATATGACATGCTTAAGAAAGATAATAAATAGTTAAAAAAGAATATTGGTTGCATGCATATAGAACATGATTCTTTTAGAAATAAAATTGCATGTTTAGAAAAAAAGAGAAGTTTTGAAAAAAAGAATGTTTCCCTTATGTCTAAATTAAATGATTTGTGTGAAAGGAACACTATTTTGAAGGATAAAATCACTTTGGTGGAAAAACAAAAGAAAGTTGTTTTTCAAGAAAATATTACTTTGAAAAGAAAATTTGTTGAAAAAGAAAAAGATTTTGTTTCTCATAAGAAAAAGAAAAATGATTCCATATCTCATCATGCTTTACATGCCACCACAAATGAGATACATATTTTGAAAAATAAAATGGATGATTTGAGCTCATGTGCTTTTAATCATTCTAGGTTGGAGTCAAATTTTTAAAGAAACAAACTCCACACATTCATGCACATCATAATCATGCATTTGCTTATGTTGCACAACACGATCACAAACATTCACATAAGCATACTAAGGTGTACACATGTACACATTGTGGCCGCAAAGGCCATTTAGCAAAATTTTGTTATGATAGGTTACATCATTTTAATTTTGCTAAGAATAAAAATTTTTGGGTTCCTTACAAGACTAACCCTAAAGGACCCAAGAAAATATGGGTACCAAAACCCCCACCTTGTGTATTTGATGTAGGTGAGGGATCTCTCAAAACGTGAGAGATTTGGTGCCTTAATGGTGGGTGCAATTGAACTTAAAGGACACATAGTTAGAGCACCGCTATCAAGGAGATTTTGGTGGGATGACCATATTTGGAGTTTTGGAGTTGGTAACAATTTCTAAACTCCTATTTTATTTATGATCATGCTATTTACTTATGTCATATTCATTTAGCATGTTCATATTTTAAATTATTGTGTACTTCATGTGGTAATAACATGCTTAGATGTAGTTTTATCAAAACTTGTATTATACATGTACAAATAGTGAGCTACATTTGTTTTATATATATTTGCACTTCATGCTCATTTGTACCCACTATATGCACATGTATAGGCTAGTTTTGATGATCCTCATTTATACATGCTTTGCCAACTTTTTATGCTTTACTTCATGTATATGTATTTTTAATTCAAATCTAATAAATATACATGTATACCCGTGAGTCTCTTGCCTTCATGCAAACATTATTAATAGACTCTTTTATGTGTGGGACATGTATGTGTATTGTTAGGATTGGATAAATCATACATATACCATGAAGATTAGTGTATCAATGAAAATGATTTTTCATATTTTTTGTTAAAAATGTGACTTATAATCTTTTTGAGCTTAAATGACTACTTTCATAAAAATGCTATTTATATGATCTTTTAACACTCACTTTTTATAAAATACATGACTTAGTTTCATGATCACTTTGAGCTTTATAGACCATGAGTGATTAAATCTTTATGTATTTAGTTATGCTTTATGAAAAACATATGATTTGATTTTAAAGGATCTTTAATTAGTTTTTTCAAAAACAATTTATACTAGTTATCTATTCTTCAATTAAGATATACACATGATCCTATTTTTATGGATAGATTCTTTTGTGTTCTCAAATTTGGTGCTTCATGATTTGAATATTAGTTTAAATGTTAGCTTTTGTCAACACTAGGATTTGTACTTGTACATATTATGGACAACAAACAAATCTATTTATGTTAGATTTGAATGCCTATTTGTGCTCATTAGGTGTGCTAATATAGCCTAGTTTTGATGATCCTACATTTTTAAACTTGTATTCTCATTTTGGATTTGTGTTATGATCATGTGCTTTCATTTTATGTATATGTTTATTTTGTCAAACTTAAGATATACATGTATACCTCTTGAGTCATTTGCCTTTCATGCAAATCTATATATATGGACTCAATTGTGTTTAGGGATATATATGTATATTTCTTGTATTGTCAAAACATACATATACCTTGAAATATAATTTTTTTTAAAATGAAAAATTTGTGATGATTTCATGTTTTTAAAATTTATGATAATATTGTCTCATTTAAAGGAATATTGAGCTTTATTGTCATTTTCATGATGCCATGTTCCACATAACACTAGTGCACTCAATTCTTTTGAATATTTTCTCATGAGTATGATTTCATGAGTTTTATATGAACTTTATGGTTATTAGAGTGTTTTAGTGCCATGTGATTTATACATATTTCATGAAAATATTGTTGATTTATTCCTTGATTGAAGGATTCCGTACTAGTTTTTTTAAAAACATTTTCATTTAACTAGTTCGAGTTTTTCATGTGGTAGATTATATGATGTATACACTTAAGCTTAATTTTCAATTGGTATCATTGGATATTTCACAATTGGTATCAATATGACTCTTTTTATATATACTCATATTTTGTTCTCTTATATATGTATGTATCATTTTCAATATACTCTTTTCATACATATATATGATTTGTTGTGTGCTTGAGCTAAAATTGATATACATTTTTAAAGCACTAAGTTTGTTAATGCTAAGCTTAATTCAAATCTTATTTTCAAGGTTATACATTAGTTTTTAAATTGGTATCAATGTGGTTGATCATTACTTTACTATTAATCACTATTTTACAATTGATCATTTTCAAATTGATATCAAAATTCAAAATTTGTCTTATTGAGAATATTCAAATTTTGTTCTATAAGAAAAATTCAAAATTTTTGATTATATTGCCTATATGCAAGGAGAGCTTCACATCTCTTCCATATGTAGATTCATGTTGAGTGTATCTTGTATTAAGGAGCTTGATATCTCTTCTTTATACGGTACACGTGTGTAGGGGGAGCTTCACATCTCCTCTTATGTATTACATAATATGTGTTATGTGAATTGGGGCTTATCATCCCTTCTTCATGTAATGCATATGTGTATGGAAGTTAACTTAGCGTCTTCCTCTTCATGAATGTATATCGCATATAACCATTTATTGATTGAGTTGTTCTTACCCCTTATTGATCTCTTTTATGACAAAAAAGGGGGAGAAAATTTATTGATTTGTTTTCACTTTAACCCTTTTGTTGATGATTGACAAAAAGGGTGAGAAGAATTTGAGATTTTATATGCATGTTTAGAGAAGAATTTATGTTCATGCATGTTGAGTAGAATTTGTGTTTTGTTTTGCAAATAGAAGAAAAAGATTTGTTTTTTATTTTATCTCCATACATTTGCAAACATGTCATGTGTTTTATTATCATATCTATTTATTTATTTGGTATGCATGAGTTAAGGGGAAGCTTCTTTCAAGCTTTACTTTAATCCATGCATATATAACTTCATGAGTTTTGTCATCATCAAAAAGGGGAGATTGTTGGCCCAAAGGCCCATCACTCTAGTTTTGATGATGATCGACTCATGTAGTTATAGTACTAATGATCTTGTGCTTAATTAGTGACAGATTTATGATCAAGATCTTAGTAGGTGTGGAGCTTCAACAAAGGATTTAAAGACATAGTTTGGAGCTAGCACCGGTTGATTCACGAGCCTATGCATCAAGATCACATCAAGTACTCAAGAAGAGTCGAGCTCGTTGGATTGCATTTGGACCAAGTCAAGAAGATGAGAAGACTTCAAGGGAAGACTTCAAGATCAAGACTTGTGTCTAGGTATAAGATTTTGTTTGTTTTTAGTTAAAATGTAAAGGATAGAATAGTTGGTGGATTGCTCAAGTATATATCACACACACACTTTTGATTTAGTTGTCTTTTCATAAAAGAATTTTTAGTTTAGAAAAGATTTTTCATTTTGGTAAAAGATTTTTCATTTGACAAAATATCAATTTGGCTTTTGGTATTTCTCATATACATATCTTTAACCAAAACCATATTTAGAGCTTAATGTCAAAAACATAGATATTTCATCATGATTGTGTAGTGGATCATATCCATACAATCTATGCTTTAATAAGTTCAAAATATCTTGTTTTTGTATTTGGTAAAGTGTTGAAAAAACAAAGTTTTATAAAATACAAGATTATTTCTAACAGTTTTTCTCCCAAGTGCTGACCCAGAACTGGCTGACAGGCCAGGTCTGTAGACCGGGCGGTAGACCGACGTGCACAGAGCCGTGCACGTCTGGCAGTTCAGTGGGCGGGTCGACCGGCGGTCGACCAGAACTGAGAGCAATGCTCTCTGTTCTTTTGGGTCGACCGGGCGGTCGATCGGAGGCTCCAACGGTTGGATTTTTGACCGTTGACGATCGACCTGGCGGTCGACCAACAGGTCTGACAGACCCCAACGGCTAGTTTTTGACAGCCTATAAAATTGGGGGTTTGGTCATTGTTTTGATCTAAGATTTTAGGAGAGCTTTGGGCCAGTTTTTTTTATTTTCTTAAAAGAGTTTTCTCCACATATTTGAGAGCAAATATTCCTATCTAAAGGGAAGATTTTATCAAGAGTGTTTTAAAGTGATTTCTTAAGTTTTTCACCATAGATTCAATCCTTACTTTTCTCACAATCACTTGAGCTATCCATTGCTTTATCTATCCATAGGATTGTGTTGTGAGAGTTTTTGTTGGTGATCAAAGTGTTTAGATCACCAAGATCTTTTCTTTGTACTTTGAGGAGGCGGGCAAGTGTGCTCGCGGTGATTTTGAGTTCGCGTGTGAACTCGTGGTTCGAGGTGCGGCCTCGGCAAGCTAGTGGGCTTGCGTGTGTACGGGACTAGGGAGTCTGAGGGATTGTAGGTGTTGCGGCACTAAGGAGTGATCCATTGGGATCAAGCATAGTGGAAATCCTTCGTGTATCGAAGGCGGGGATGTAGAGCAAGTGTGCTCGAATCTCGAAACAAACCCTTTGTATTTGCGATTGCTTACTCTATCTCTCTCTCTTTGTCTCTTTTATATCTTACATTCAATTATTGTCTTTATCATTTACATGCTTGATATATTGTGCTCATATTGATATACTTGCTTGGGATTGTTGCTAACACTTGTATTCAACCAAGAGAGCCAACGCGGCACCTCAACCCATTCAAGGGGAATCTAGAGGAGTTTGTCCAGAGCCCTTCACGGGGAATTCGGCAACACTCTTGTGTTATACATAGTGTTTAGTGTAAAAGTTTTAATTTGGTCATAATAATTTTTAATTCCGCATTATTTGTGCATTAAGTGACCATTAGATTAGCCATCACCTATTCACCCCCCTCTAGGTGATTTTACATAAACTATAAAAAGACCAACTTATATCGGGTAAAGGGAAATTGATGGACTTCAAGCGGTAAATATATTTACAGTGGTATTAGGTGTGTTGTGTAACTCCAACTTCGGATCTACCTGAGGGCCTTAGGTGACCGAGGGGAGCGCTGACTCCCTACCTCCTATTATATATTCCTGAATAGGTATAATATAAGACTCACCTCCTATTTGCCTAGAGACAGGTTTCGGATTAGCACCAGAATATCTTGGGTCGTAGTCCCGGGCATGTACGGGACCCACTGTAAACATAACCCATTAGTCTCCTCATCAGTTTCCAAAAATAACCTCGGCTCATATATGGATATATGTGTGTTAGGATGCTAGGGCACATACCTAGATATATGAGTAAGACGAGTAATAATAAGATTCTAATCAATAATTCATCGTGTTGTTTCGCAATTCGGGTTGTATACACTCAGATTACGGTGAAGTGAGGTATATGGTATATAAATGAGGATTTTCTTGTTTGGATTATTCCATTAACGTACTTATCTCATGAAGCCATAATCTGGGTTGTATTGTAGGTTGTGTCGTATTTTCTTTCATCGGGTTTTAATTCAGATTTTTTGTTTTATTATTATATTATATATTCCCGATTTTATCACCTATGTACTACTCTACTGATCTCCTGCTATTATCATATTGTACACAGCCTGCCTCTTGCCTGATATTACACTTGTATTATTGTGCCTAATCTCCTGACTTACTTATTCATGACTTTATATGAATTTTTTAGTTACCGTATAATTACTGCTTCCTAATAATTCATATTGTTCTATTTAGCTGTTATTGTGCACAGCTTAGATTGTGCGTACTCAGTCGATAGAGACATAAGGTATATGGTATATAGATGAAGGTTTTCTTGTTTGAATTATCCCCTCGAATTATTAATCTCATGAATCTATCTACTAAGCTCGTACAACTGGTTTTGTCGCTTCTGTACATCTCATCACTTGATGCCTCTTTCATGTTCGGGTGTGTATGCTCACGACACGATTTTCAATGCAAACTTTTGATTCAGATTTACCAATACACGTGTGTTTATTCCTGCACGCCAGTGTTTTAAATGTCGGCCGACATTTCTGAAATGTCGGCCTACAATTCGTTTTCAAGCCCTTGTCGCCACGACATCCCCCACCCGTATTTGAAATGGCATTTTAAAAAATGTCGACCGACATTTCGGGAAAAACCCAATACGTTGATTGGTCTTGAAAGTTTGAGCAATTGAGAAATTTTTACAATAGATTAATGACAAAATATTAAATTAAGTATACCTATCCTAAACATATTTATGTAATTTTGCATAAATTGTATATGTATTAACTTAAGAAGAATTTTAAATTACATTATTTAAGACATCTAGGATTTATATTTGTTATCCGTCATGACGTCCGAAATTTACTAGATGACCCTGAAATATCTTCAAAATCTAAAATCCGACATCCGATTACGACATCCGACATTTTCCAAAAATCTGACATTTAAAACACTGTTGCACGCCACTTGACATTCATCACACCACTTGTTGGGGAGTTTCTGACTCCCCTAGATCTGCATGTTCAAATCACGAAGCTTAGACCGTGATGAACATCTAGTTATTCAGAGTGGCGCAGCGAAACCATAATGGATCAGCGGAAGACCAGTCCGGGACCCTATCCTTCCAGGCCCCCTGCTCGTCCCTCGAGTTTCCTTTTGTAACTCGTGAGGGCATTTTATATTGTTCACATATGTATATTTCTTTGCGTTCTCGCATTTGTGCCTATCGGTAATGTAATATTCTTTTAATATTGTATCACATCCTGTGTAACTTTGTAATTGTACTCATATGTTGCAATGTATAAAGCACCACGTACTTTCGTACTCTAATTCTTGCATGTATTGATGCTTAGCGTATATATGAGAGAGTATTTCTGACCTACGTATATACGTCGCAGTAAGTCTCCGTACCCATGGGATCGAGGTGTGACATCAGCTTGGTAAAAACTGATACAACAACAGCAACTAAGCCATTTGTCCTAAGTATTTGGGGTAGGCTATATAAACCAAAAGAGAATTACGTCGGATCGAGCACATGGATCAGCTTTTTCCACTCATTTCTATCGAGCAATATGCCTTCACTAAGACCTTTAGCCTCTATATCTTGTCGTATTACCTCCATCCATGTTTTCTTCGGTCTCCCCTGCGCTCTTTTAACTTGCCCTAAATTGATACGCTCTACTCGCCGAACTGGTGCATTTGTAAGTCTACGTTGTACATAACCAAACCATCGTAGGCGGTTTTCTCTCATCTTCTCTTCTATAGAGGCTATACCTATCTTAGTACGAATATTCTTCTTTCTCACCTTACTCTCCGCATGTTACCACACATCCAGCGAAACATGAGCATCTCTACTACACTCATCTTCTGGGCATGATATCTCTTTATAGCCTAACATTTTGTGCCATAAAACAAAGCTGGCCTAATAGCAGTCCGATAAAACTTTCCCTTTAGCTATAACAGAATGTTACGATCACATAAAACTCCTGTTGTGCTCCTCTATTTCAACCAGCCGGCTTGGATCCTATGGTTAACATCACTATCGATCTCCCCATTCTTTTGGATAATAGAACTCAAGTACTTAAAATGACTGTTTATCGGTATTTCTTGTTCATCTAGTCTCACAATATTATAATTTCGGATTCCCTGTTTATTGAATTTACACTCCATATACTCTATTTTGGCCCTACTTAATCTCAAACCTCAAGATTCTAGAGTTTGCCTCCATAACTCCAATTTGGCATTTACCCCAGCTCTCCTCTCATCGATTAGGACAATATCATCAGCAAATAGCATACACCAGTATCTCATCTTGAATAGCTCTAGTAAGCTCATCCATCACTATGACAAATAAGAATGGACTCAATGCAGATCCTTGATGCAATCCAATTGTGGTAGAAAAATAACTTGTTATGCCTTCACAAGTTCTGACATTTGCCACTACTCCATCTTACATATCCTTGATTAAGTCAATATATTTGATAGGGACTCCCTTTTTCATTAATGTCCACCATAATACCTCTCTTGGCACCTTATCATAAGCTTTTTCTAAATCAATAAAGTCATATGCAAAGTTCTCTCTCGAAATCGCTGTACAAGTTGACGAAGTAAATGAATAGCCTCTGCCGTCGATCACCTCGGCATGAACCTAAACTGATTCTCTGATATTGTAATATTCTGCCTTAACCTGTGTTCAATTACCCTTTCTCAAAGCTTCATGTTGTGACACATGAGTTTTATTTCACGATAGTTTGAATAACTCTGGATATCACCCTCGTTCTTATAGAGAGGTACTAAGGTAATCTTCCTCCACTCATTTGGCATTTTTTAGTTAGTTAGATCTTGTTAAAGAGATTTGTCAGTCATCTCACGCCCACCTCTCCTAAGCATCTCCATACCTCAATAGAATTCCATCTGGACCAACAGCTTTCCTTGACTTCATCCTCTTCAAGGCCTATTTAACTTCAGATTCACTAATTCTGTGTATATAATTATGGTTCATATCCTAGTACTGAATGGTAAGGTCATCCAAGTCTTGAGTAGACTACCATTGAACAATTTGTCAAAATATTCTCTCCATCTTTCTTTGATTTCATCTCGAACTAAAATCTTCTGGTCCTCATCTTTGACACACCTCACAGTACACAAGTCTCTAGTCTTTCTCTCCCTTATTCGAGCAAGTCTATATATATCCTTTATTATAAATTAACTCCTCAGAATTAAGCTAAACTGACCAGCTTTTAAATTATACTAGTAGTGAAATAGCAAAAAGATCATAGAGATGCATGCAAGTTATATAAATTGTCCAAGCAGAATATTAGAATATTGGCGTGACATGTTCAGAAAAAGATATGACAACCAGTCATGAAATATTGCTAGTCCACAAACTGACTTACTACGGACCCGCATCTTTAAGTATGTTTATATCTATGGTCGAACTATGTATGTGTTAGTTTTCTTCGACATATTCTTTTTATCATTTGTACAAAATATTGAGCAGAAGAAACTTCAGTATAATATTGAAATACTTGCAAGAGAATTAAATCAATCGACCACTGTAGTTAAAAGAGAAAAAGGAAATCAGTCAGGACTATTTAACAGATCATCTAGTATGGTACCAGACAACACCATCATATTCTCAAACTTCCCACTTGTTCCAAGGAAATATAGAAGTTGATTGAAGAGGCCAACTGAAATTAGTGAACATGAAGGATCCATGTGTTCGACTATGTCACATGCTTTTCTCCAGTCTCTCAACCTTAATAGGAAGAAGAAAGAGTTCACGAGCCATAAGATCATTAGATGAAAGATAACAATAAAATGTTTTAAAAATTATATAAATATAAAAAGAAGAGTTTCTAGTTCCTACTGAAGCCAACACGAGAAATTGGTCCACATGAAGTTGACTGTGATATGGTGAGACACAACATAACTCATTCTCACACTTGATTCAGCTGAGTTGATAGCAACATATACAAGGTATGCATCGTGTTGACTCCTGCCCCCAAATTATATATCCAATAAAGGAGTAACGGAAGAAAAAAAGCATCTTGAAAATCCTTCTCCATCACATCCCCAAAACAGATCACAAAATTATATTGGGTTCTGAAATTAAGGAGTGATATTGAAAATTATATTTATGAGATACATATTTCAGAAAAGAATAATGATTTGTTCCTAAGGAGCATCCCTGAAGAAGAAGATAAAATCAGAAATAGTGAGTTATTGATAAATGTTTCTTTTGTTGTCTAAAGAAATTAAAAACAAAAATGGTTTCCTAATTTAATATATATTGACTTTAAATATCAGATAGCTGATGATCATACAAACTTGGTCAATTGAGTCAATTCTTTGCAGAGATTTCTCGACTTCAAGTCCTGCTCAGAGTTGACCAGATTCTGAAGGGAAAGGCTTTGATTATCATGATATACAGATCTTATTGACACTGATTTCAAATTGTGTAAATGACTCTTAGATGTTATAAACTAATAACAATAACAATATCAATCTCATATTAATAATCATAGGCTTATTTTGAACAATCCAATTTAAAAGATGCAAGCTTTTCTAGTCAAACATATCAACTGATGTGCAAAAGAAATCTTACATGCTTGAGGCGGATAAGATCTCAAATGAGGCCCGTGAAAAAAAGGGATGTTTTTCTCCCTCGTTAACTCTGACAACTCAATAACCTGGGTAGACTGGCATCCTCTGTTGAGAGATTCCATGAGAGAAGAGCATGCTATAGGATCTGATTGGATGTCATTCGCTTCCATATCCTTAAAAACTTCCCACGCTTTCTTCCAGCCCCTATAGTAGTCCCAACCAACAGAATAAATATTCACTCAAATAATATTCACAATTGATTATCATTTAAATAGAATATGATATTACCAGCTGTACTATAAGCATGCATCATGGCAGTATGGGATATAATATTCACATACACAACCAGTTTCCTTCATCATTGTGAAAATGGTCTCTGCTTTAACCAGCTGACCCAATAAAGTTTGAAAAAGAATGCAAAGTGAGCAATGTAATTGTATTTAATATAGAAATTTCAATCTGACCAACTAACGGAAGCATAGATATTGCATGTCTGCTGTATGCACTGATTAATGATAAGCAAACCTCCTTAGATAATGGAATTTTCATAGCTGTCATCCGTCAAAAAAACTCAAGACATTCCCCATATTTTCCCATCTTACATGAACCACTGATTAATATATTGAATGTAACAAAATCAGGTCTTACATTATTTTCTCTCAGACTGATACAAGGCCAAAGCTTTATCATATTCCCCAAAACTAATATAGCTCCCAATTGCTGAGTTATAAGCTACTACATTCAGTCCAATCCCTCGACATTTAGCTGCTAAAAGTATGGAATCAATCTTTACTATTTGACCACAGCGACCACAGGATGCCAAAAGAGTGCTTATTCAGACAACGGGCCTGTTTTGTTTCACCGCAAAACGTCGCAAGTCGTAAGTCGTAAAATGAGAATGGAAAAAGTGAACTGTTGCAGAGAAAATATATTATTTATGATGTTTGGTTGATAAAGTGAAAGTGTAAATGGGAAAGTCTATTGTGTTTTACGGTGTTTGGTTAGTAAAGTGAAAGTGTAAATGAGAAAGTATATTATATTTTACGGTGTTTGATTGGTAATGTAAAAGTGTAAGTGAAAAAGTTGACCACAAAATTAACTGTAGCAGTGATTTAAATATTATAAATACTATTAAATTAAATCTATTACTGCAAATTAAATTGTATTAATAAATTTGAGATAAAATATTAATAATCTTAATATTATATATATAACAGTAATATTATTAGTATAATTAGTAAAATATTACTAAAATATTAACTAAATAAATAATATAAAATTTTAAGAAAATCTGAGAATATTGATAAAATTTAAGAATACTAATAAAACATAAATATTAAAAAACCTTAAGAAAAATAATAAAATATAGTTATAATATTATAATGTTAAAAATAGTTTAAAAATATTATAATATTGAATTTTATTATAATATTATTGTAATATTATAAAAATATAAAATTAACAAAGTAAAATATAATTATAATTTAATAATAAATTAATTTTATAATATTATTATAATGAATTATTATTACAATATTAACATAATAAAATATTAATTTAATAATAAAGCATATTATAATATTAATAATTTAATTATTTATATTAAAAAATAAATAATTTAATTTATAGTAATTTATATTAAAGTATAATATTGTTATATTAATAAAATATTAACTCTAAATAAAATAATAAAAATTGATATAAGTATTAATAAAATAATAAAGTATTAAATAACAATATTAAATAAAAATAGTAAAATATTAAATATTAAAACAATATTAAAAATAATAAAAAAATAAAGATAGAAAATATAAAATAATTAAATAATAAAATTGAACACTATTAAAAAT